>QXEO01000173.1:600000-870765 GCA_007115705.1 Dactylis glomerata
CACTATCCTTGCTTAGCATTCATGAGTGCTGCTGGAATTCTGCAGGATTTTCAAATCTTACTTTCTAATGCGGGATTAGAATGCTTTGTTGAGGGTGAACCTCCCCAATATGTTAAACTAACAATGTCTGTGGTGCAGGATTTCAGATTTAGTTGGTCCACTTCTAACCCCATGGTTCACTATAAAATCTATAATAAATCTGTGGACTTGCCTCTTGATGTTTTCTGTACAGCTATTAGAGTACCACAGTGGGGATCGCTCGAGAAGATAAGAGGTCAGCCTAGGCAGTTGTTGGAATTATACTAAGAGATTTGTCAAGGAAGAAGCTTTACAGGAGAGGGTGGTAAAATTCGAAACATTCATTTCCCATCCATTCGGTATTTTGCCTTCTTTATTACCAAATGTGTTCTTGCTAGGAAATCTGCAAGTAAATTATCTCTTCATGATCTAGCTTTTATGGCTGCTGCTTTGAGGCGTGATAGGACTTACCATTTGGGTGCCTTAATAGCTTTCCGTCTTGATATTAACCGTGAGAAAGGGGGAGTTTGTGGAGGACTTATAGCTTCATGCCTGTTAGCTTTTCATGGTGTAATACCTCATTTTCTAGATTTGCCATTCCCCGAGGAGAAACTTGGTCTTGATTCTATGGTTCAACATAAGTTTATTTCTCCTCCTGCTAGTTTGATTAATTTAACCTTTGAGCTAACCTTTTTCAAGAGGACTACCTGGAGGGTAGTAAAGACTGAACGATCAATCCGTTTGCCTGCACCTCTTTTGTTTAACCTTGATCACAGGAATGGATGGTCGCTTACGGAAGATGAGCTTGATGCGTACATAGGGGAGCATCCGCCGCCTGTACACGATGAGGAGGGCGCCGAAGAATTGGGGCAGCCCTCCAACACTATGAACTACCCATATGAGCAGCCTTATTATGATTATGCGCCATCAGCTTCATCTTCACGAGAGCCCGGGTACGATTACACATATGATGATCCACCGGCCTGGGGCAGCTATCAACGTCAAAATTGATCTCCACTTAGGCCAAAAGCCTAAGCTTGGGGGGAGGTACGCCGACGATTCACTCATCTACATATCATATTTTGTCGGATCTTTGTATATCCATTGTTTCGCTTTCTTTATTGTTCTAGTTCTTATTTCTGCTTTCCAAAACACAAAAAGACCAAAAATATTTCCGTTGTTTCTCTCTATTTGGTTCTTTGGCTTTCTACCTTTGGTTTGCTTTACTTGCTATTTTCGGTTTTGCATTTAAAAAATCCAAAAAATATTTTGCTTTGTTTGCTATTTCCTTCAGCTTTTGTTTCAAAAATTGAAAACCCCAAAAATATTTGTTGTTCTTCTTCGGTTTTGTAAAGTTTGTTGCAGAGTTCAGTCTACCGTTACTCCATTGGAGCTTGGTATTCACTTTATATCATTCAAGCCACACAAGTGAAGAGCAATAATGACGACATACGACAATCCGAGATGTGGTAAGAGGCTGGTATGAACTCTATTTGTTTTCATTTTTGTACATATACTCAACTATGTGGACATGCTTAGTCGGTTCATGTAAGGTATATGTCAGTTAATGGATGCTTTGTAGTTCTTGCTTTCATATGATTAGTTTCAATTTGCTATTAGCCTGGAGCATGTCATGTAGACGCTTGCATGCATTGTTTTATTCATAATATGGTATGGTATTGTGGTATCCACCTCTGAAAAGTTTCATTTGAATCGACTTGGCACATGCTCAAGCATGCATATGACTGAACAAAAAGTCAATTAAGCCTCGATGATCTAAATTGCCTCAGAGTTCTTGTATCATTTTTATGCCTATATTAATTTTGTTTTGTCGCAAGCATGATTATGATAGTTATTGCTCTCTCAATTGTCACTTCCCAGTCTTTTGCTAGCCTTCACTTGTACTGAGTATGAGCTCTACTCGTGCATCCAATTACCAGAACCAAGTTTTCCAAGGAGTCCACTATAAATTCCTATGTATGGTATTTGTAAGCCATTCCAAGTAAATTTTCATGTGCTACCTTTCAAAACTTTCAACTATTTCTCATTTTGTGCCCCTGTTTTTAGCTCATGGGGACGTAGTGGTCGGAATTGCTATCTTCCATATTAAATTAAGTACCCCTCGACTAGGCAGCTTCATCTGCTCGTCATTAATTTTGCATGAGAGCTGGTCAGACCATTATAATTTTAATTCTAAAAGAAAAAAATTGCACTCCTCCAATGGAATGAGAAAGTTGGTGGGCACCCGATGGAATCGGTTAGCCATGGTTTGAGAAAGGAAAAAGGTGGGGAGGAGTGCCAAAGCTTTATAAAAGAGCACCAATTTGTGAAATTTCAAAGAACTCGGAACCGCTCTCACTTGTTTATTATGGAAGATAGTAAGTCCCCATTGCTAGTCATTGACATAGAACAACCACCTCCCAAAAGAAACTTTTATCTCTGTTTTGCAAATGAAAAGCTCTAGCACATGTTAAATCACTGCTTCCCTCTGCGAAGGGCCATTCGTTTACTTTTATGTTGACTCACCATCTTCTAACTTTAAGCACTTCTTGAGAGCATAGCTGTTATTCTTAGTGTAATGTGCTTGTCCCAGAACACGGTTAATTGTGGTATAACTTTGATGCTTGTATCTTTGATATTTCTACTTCTAGTCTTCCCTTGGACTTCAGAGGTGCCTCAGCATTTATGTTTTGCTCTACAAATAAAGGCAAGTGGGATACCATTCTTTCATATCATTTATGCATATTACAATCTTGTAGCTTCTCATGCACATGTTACTTGTTATTAGTACATTGGCACTCTTTCATAGCTTGCTTGACTATGAGGTGACATTAGTTGCATATTTCTTATTATGAATTGCCTGAGTACCTGATCACATAAGTTAGTATATATACATCTTATGAGCAAATGTGTTCGTGAAAGTTTCTTTTATCACTCTCAGTTGTTGACTGAATTGCTTGAGGACAAGCAAATAGCTAAGCTTGGGGGCAGTTGATACGTCCAAAACGTATCTACTTTCCTGGACACTTTTGCTATTGTTTCTCCTCTAATGTGTGTGTTTTGAATACAACTAACACGGACTGACGCTGTTTTCAGCAGAATTGCTCTGGTGTCTCGTTTTTGTGCAGAAATCCAACTTTCAGTAAAAATTCGGGAAAAATCATGGAAAATTTTATTTCACCGAAAGACCCACGGAGCCAGAAGACAAGAGGGAGAAGAGGCACGAGGGGCCGTCACACGGTGGTGGCGCGGCCCAGCCCTGGCCGCGCCACCCCTGTGTGAGGGGGCCCCAAGCCCCCTCTCGACCTCCCCTCTCGCGTACATATACCCCCTGACGAGATATTATCGGAGAGATGGCGTTTTTCCTAGATAGACTTCCGCTGCGCCGCCGCCATCAGAAACCGCGATTCAGAACCAGAAACTCCGTTCTGGCACCCTGCCGGGACGGGGGATTCGGAGGAGATCTTCATCACCATCACCACCGACGCTCCTCCATCAACCATCCATGATTCCCCCATCCATGTGTGAGTAATTCCCCCGCTGTAGGTGAGGGGATGGTAGGGATTGGATGAGATTGTTCATGTAATTTGATATGAGATTGATAGGGCATAGTGCCTAGTATCTTTATTTAGTGCCTATGACATTGTTGCAACTTGTTGTGCTTAATGCTTGTCACTTTGGGCCCGAGTGCCATGATTTCAGATCTGAACATGTTATTATTTCTATGATAATACTTGTCGTTTATGGTCTTACCTACAAGTTGTATACACATATTGTTGTCCGGAACCCGAGGCCCCAAAGTGACAGAAATTGGGATAACCGGAGGGGATGGCTATGATGTGAGGATCACATGTGTTCACCGAGTGCTAATGCTTTGCTCCGGTACTCTATTAAAAGGAGTACCTTAATTACCAGTAGTTTCCCTTGAGGTCCTGCTGCAACAGGCTGGTAGGACAAAAGATGTCGTGCAAGTTTCTCCTTGTGAGCACGCACGACTATATACGGAACACATGCCTATGATTGTTTGTACTAGGATGCTTTACCATTATTTATCTGCAATGCCCATATCTCATTGATTTCATGAACTATCTTATCCATGCAACGCCCGTAATCCATCCCTATGCCAACAGTATTTGATCTTACTGTTTACAACCGTACTATTACTGCTGCTATTTTACTACTGCTGTTACTGTTTCACTATTATCACCGCTATAAAACTGTTGCTACTGATAAACCGTTGTGAGCAAGACTATTTCCAGGTGCAGCTGAATTGACAACTCATCTGTTAAGGCTTACATATATTCTTTGGCTCCCCTTGTGTCGAATCAATAAATTTGGGTAATACTTCCCTCGAAGACTGTTGCGATCCCCTATACTTGTGGGTCATCATAGGGCAGCTCACAAGATCTAAACATGAAGCACATGGTGGAGAAGACGACCATCTAGCTACTGCTATGGACCCGTAGTCCAAGGTAGACTACTCACACATCACTCTGGAGGCGACCATGGTGGTAGAGAAGGCCTCCGGCAGGGTGCCGGGAAGAGCTCCTGGATCCTCCCGATCTCACGACGATGGCGGCGGTGGCTTGCACTATGTTTCGAGGAAAAGTGATCCGTCCATTAGGTTTTTCCCATCGAGGGGAATATATAGGCGGAAGGGCAGCGTCAGGAGGTGGGCCAGCTGGCCTCACCCCCTGGTGGTGTTGGCCAGGGGTAGGCCGCGCCACCCTAGGGTGTGGCTGTCCTGTGGCCCCCCTCCATCTCATCTTCGGTCTTCGCAAAGCTTCGGTAAAAATAAGAGGATCAGCTTTTGTTTCGTTCGATTCCGAGAATATTTCCTGTGTAGCTTTTCTGAAACACAAAAATAGCAGAAAATAGGGAACTGACACTGTGGCGTCTCGTTAGTAGGTTAGTTCCAGAAAATACATACAAATGCCATGAAGTGTAACAAAACACAAAGCAAATGGTGTGTAAACAAGCATGGAGCATCAAAAATTGTAGATACGTTTGAGACGTATCAGAGTCACATACCGGAGAACAAATGCTCCAAATCTCAACAGCAAAGATGGGCTAAGCAAGGAGATCAAAAATTGCGAGCAAGAACAGCAAGAACACGAGTCTAAGAAATGGTGTGGTTTTTTTTTGGGAGAGAGAGTTGAGTCGCAGGTGGAGGAATAACTAGAGGGCCAAGGGGGCTCCACACCATGCCCAGGCGCGCACTAGTAGAAAACCGGCCTAATATTCCAGGGCATTAGTCCCGGTTGCTGTCTGAACCGGGACTGATGCCCTGGGCCCCACAGCTTTTTCGGCCGCCAGACCGCAGAACTCATTAGTCCCGATTCATTTTGAACCTATAGTCCCGGTTCGTAATATGAACCGGGACTAATGACTCTGGGGTCGAATCCGACCGTTGTCAGACTCATTAGTCCCGGATGGTAACACCAACCGGGACTAAAGAGACAGCCTTTAGTCCCGGTTGGTATTACAAACCGGGACTAATGACTTCCCTGTATAAAGCAGCTCCTTCTTCCTCCCCGAGCCAGGCACTCCCCCTCTCCACTCTCAGTGTTCTTCATGCAACTCGAGTTCATCCTCTTTGATCACCATTTTTTGTCACAAATTGATGTCCCCACTTCAATCTAAGTGGACTAAAAGGTGAGGAATTTTGTGCTTTTGTCTTTCATTGGTAATTTAGCTCATTTATTGCTCTAGAAGTAGAGAGATTTGTGATTTTTTTATGGGAGCAATTATTAGATGTTTATTTGATTACGTGTACAAATAGGTGAAGATAGAGGTAAAAATAGAAATGCTATATAGATAGACATAGCTATTAGATTTTATTTATATTAGATTTTAGGGATTTCTATTTTTGTGCCCTCGGGTCGTTAGTTGTACTCAGTTTTCCCCAGCCGCTTAACTTTTCCTCAGTTTTCCCCTCGCTCTAGTTTGAAACCCCTCGCAGACGCTCGGACGGGAGGAATCCCGTTAAGTTGACCGTTGGTTGGTGCTGGCAAGTGGGGCCGCCGTTGGTGCCGGCAAGTGGGGCCGCCGTTGGTGCCCCGCAGTGGACACGCCTCCACTTATCCAGATCATCGTGGAACCCGCAACTTGTCCACGTTAGCGCGCCGGACCCACAGCTTACCCAGGTGCCCGTTGCAAAATGGGAGCCCGAGCCAGCCCCGCGCCCGTGCCCGTGCCCGTGCCATTGCTTCCCCCTTCTTTCCTCGCGCCCCATTGTTCTTCTTCTCCGGCAGCGGCAGCCCTTCCCCGGCAGGCGGGTGATGTCTAGTTTCTCTTCGACCTCCCATTCTTCATGGCCGCAGTATGGACCCGTGCCTTTGACAAGATGCCCTGACTGCCCACGCCAAGAGCCTCTGAAGCGGTCGATCTGTAAGACGAACGACAACGGCAACCGTGGACGTGAGTTCCTTGCATGCGAGAGCTTGCCATATAGAGAGGGGGATAAGGTTAGATCTCGCTCCAATTGCTCTGTTTTCTATCGATTTTCTTGTTATTCCCTCGAATTTGGGATTTAGGGTTCACGTTGTTGTTTTCAGATCCTGGAGAAATGCAGGTATTTCGAGTGGATTGATGTGTATGTTCAGAGGCTTAAATTGCAGGAATCAATTGGCGGTATTGGGGAGCGCAATTTGGGAGGGGGGGTACTTGCTGCAGAGAATGCGGTGGAGAGAGGGGCCGTCCCGATTATGCCTAATGCTCCCAATGCAGAACTGGTGGAAGTGAAGGGAGAACTGAAGAAAATGAACAAGCAGTTAAAGCAGCTGATCGAGTTGAAGAAGCAAGCTAATCTGATGGCTGGTTGTTTTTTTTGTTGTATAATTGCGATCGGATTCTTATCATTGCTCGTCAAGCGCTAGAAGTTGTTACAAGGGATCCCTTGTTACAAATCCATTATTCAGTTACATGTACTTGTAGTTGTTTTCAAAGTTAGTGTGTGCATAGTTGATAATTGTTAGAGGGGTGACATATATGTATGTCTCATGTTTATACCAAAATTATACCACTTTTGGGACGTTTCAAATAACCAAAGCTATATCCCAAACTATATTCCCTAAAAGAAAAGGAATGCTAAAGAAAGTTGATAATTGTTAGAGGGGTGATAAATAATCCATTCACCGAAATCCCACAAATATGCCAAATATGTATGTCGCATGTTTCTACCAGAATTATACCATTTTTGGGCCGTTTCAAATTGCCAAAACTATATTCCCTAAAAGAAAAGGAATGCTAAAGATAGTTGATAATTGTTAGAAGGGTGATAAATAATCCATTTACCGAAATCCCACAAATATACCAAATATGTATGTCTCATGTTTCTACCAGAATTATACCATTTTTGGGCCGTTTCGAATTGCCAAAAAACTATTTTCCCTAAAAGAAAAGGAATGCTAAAGATAGTTGATAATTGTTAGAGGGGTGATAAATAATTCATTCACCGAAATGCCCCAAATATGCCAAACATGTATGTCTCATGTTTCTACCAAAATTATACCACTTTTGGGCCATTTCAAATTACCAAAACTAAATTCCCTAAAAGAAAAGGAATGCTAAAGATAGTTGATAATAGGGGTGATAAATATGTATGTCTCTTGTTTACCACTTTTTAGTTTAACATTTTTAAATCGTGGAAAATAATGCATAAATAGACTCCATAAATAATCCATAAATGCACACGGATCGACTCCACCAACCGTTGATAATAGAGGGAAGGGATAGTTACGTGGTAAAATAATCCATAAATGCAAACGGATCGACTCCACCAACCGTTGATCCACCGACAGAGAGAGAGGGGTGGCCACGAAGAGAGAGAGAGGGGTGGCCACGAAGAGACGGATAGGGGTATACTGCCCGTTAGATCAGTGGATCAACGATTGGTGGAGTCGATCCGTGTGACAACCGCTCAACCAATCAGGATAAGTTTGGGTTTCTGTGAGCATTTGTGACAGTACTTGAGGGCAAAACTGAGTAGTACTAAGAAACCAAGGGCACCTAAATAGTAAATAGACTAAGGTATTCAAACAAAATAATTACAAAATGAAAAATGCATGTTTTGTACAATATAATTCATATTGGGCTACATCAAATTATTTGCAATTCAAATATACATGAGTGTGACAATTATGGCCTCATTTAGACAAACTATGTTTTGGGGAAGATGTTTTGCAAAGGGGTTTGAGTGGAAAACCATGCATCTTCATAGCTACTAGTGATTATGAGAAGTGGCAATTTGTGGTAAAACATGATTTATCTATGTTGGTTAAGGTGGCAGGTTGCGTAGGAAGACTCCATGAGTAGGTGCCACTATGTTTTTATTTTTTTGGATTTTTTTGCGCATGAAATGACTCAATTAGCTATGTTAATCTCATTTGTTGACTCTCTGTTGACCAGCTACTTGAGGGTAGAACTGAGTATATTGCACTTGCCAGTCTAGTACTCGAGGGGAAAACTGAGTGCATATAAAATTTCTGAATAAGGCCCGAGGGTAGAACTGAGTACGCCTGTCGCGGTGCACGCTGCAGCCGTGCATAGCGGACGCGTGTTGCGGTACACCAAACGCCACCTTCGTCTTTATAGAGCCCCTCTCTCTCGGCGCTTGCCCACTCTCATTCTCACTGCAACCGCCTCTCCTGTCCCATCATCTTCTCCACTTCGCGTCGAAAAACCCCCTAAGAAAAAACCCCGGCGATGGAGAAGCCTGAGATGCCCATTGCCGACGTAGCCGCCGGCGCATCGGCCGCCGGTGCATCTTCCGGCGCATCGGCCGCCGGCGCATCTTCCGCTGGCGCATCGGCCGCCGGCCCCATCCAGGCCCCCGTCGCTGCTTCCGACGTAGGCGCCGGCGCATCAGCCGCCGGCGCAATGGCCGCCGCCCCCGTCCAGGCTCCCGTCCAGGCCCCCGTCCAGGCCCCCGTCCAGGCACCCGTCCAGGCCCCCGTCCAGGCACCCGTCCAGGCACCCGTCGATTGGGACCTGTACGACGACCCGTATGAACCAGTGCCGTACGTCACGTCGGCGAACCCCTACGACACCAGCATCGTCGACGACTACCCGGAGGTAACCCTTTGTTCCCTTGTTCTTATGCCATTTCAATCCTTTTGTGTTAGATCTAGCGTTATTAGGATTCGTCTGTTCCTAGTTCAATCCTTTTATGATAGATCTAGCGTTATTAGGGTTCGTCTGTTCCTAGTTCAATCCTTTTATGATAGATCTAGCGTTATTATGATAGATCTAGCGTTATTAGTGTTTGTGATTTGCTTTTGTTTACGATTCGGTTAACTTATGTGAGTAATCAATCCCATCCCGTTAATTTGTGCCGATGATGATGAATATTTGGGCACAAATTGATTCAGGGTTTGGTCTGTGAACAATTGGTGTGTACAAATTTGTTGTGCATGATCTTTGGTTCACTGACCCAAATCTTGGATATAAGTGTGTCCAATGTAACTGAGGCTTCTTTTTTTCGTGCCCATATTATTATGCATGATCTTTTGTTCACTCTCTGTTCCATCATCGCTGCAATTGACTCCGTGTTTTTCGATCTTTGGTGCTACGTGACAGGTGCAGAGCAGCGACATCGACAGCGACGACGAGTCCTTCCACACCAAGACTCGTCACGTCCTCAGGAGGCTGCAGTCCGGCCATTACGATCGCCACTTTGCTCGAGGCGTTTACAGGTGCCCCTTCTGCAACAGGAGGCTCCGCGCCACCGACTTCAACTGCCTGGTGAACCATGCCGAATCCCTTGGCAGTGCCACCGGCGGCGCTAGAGTTGGAACGACCGTGAACGTGCATGCGTTCATGGCCAAACACAAAGCACTTGGGATTCACCTGCGCAACCTCCAAGCTTAATCCCATGTAAAATGTAGCTTATGTTGGATCTAGGGATCGGTAGTACTGTTGGATCTGTCCTCAATATATATATATATATGCTATGTTGGCTGCTGTATGCAGCTTTTCCTATATTTTCTCGATTTATTATGCTGCTGTGAATTTATCCTCTACTAGCTTCTAGATTTGCTACTAGATTTGTTAACATATTAGGCAAAAAACGAGGGCCAAAAGGCAACAATCATTAAAGAAAGACAGAGATAGAAGCTTCTCTAGATTTGATACTAATTTGGTGAAAAGAGAGAGAACTGTTACAGAGAGAGAGGGGAAAAATGCGCTCTGAAAAATGCCAATTTTGGCCGAGAGAGACAAAACCAAGCTCTCATGTACAACCAAACGCGGTCTCGTCCTATCCCACGCGGTCCCGTTCTACCAGCCCCACGCGACGCGGCCCCACACGACGCGGCCCCACACGTCAGCACGGAACGGTCAACTAAACGGCAACCCTCCCGTCCGAGCGTCTGCGAGGGGTTTCAAACTAGAGCGAGGGGAAAACTGAGGAAAAACTAAGCGGCTGGGGAAAACTGAGTACAACTAACGACCTGAGGGCACGAAAATAGAAATCCCTAGATTTTATTAGATGTTTATTTGATTTTATTTATGTTAGATTTTATTAGAAATAGAAATGCTATTAGAAATAGAAATGTTAGAATTAAAAATAAAAATAGAAGTAGACATAGCTAACATAGAAATAGAAATAGAGATAGAGATAGAAAAATAGAAATACCGATAGAAATAGAGATAGAAATACCGATAGAGGTAAAAATAGAAATGCTATATAGATTTTATTTATGTTAGATTTTATTAGAAATAGAAATGCTATTAGAAATAGAAATGTTAGAATTAAAAATAAAAATAGAAGTAGACATAGCTAACATAGAAATAGAAATAGAGATAGAGATAGAAAAATAGAAATACCGATAGAAATAGAGATAGAAATACCGATAGAGGTAAAAATAGAAATGCTATATAGATTTTATTTATGTTAGATTTTATTAGAAATAGAAATGCTATTAGAAATAGAAATGTTAGAATTAAAAATAAAAATAGAAGTAGACATAGCTAACATAGAAATAGAAATAGAGATAGAGATAGAAAAAAAGAAATACCGATAGAAATAGAGATAGAAATACCGATAGAGGTAAAAATAGAAATGCTATATAGATTTTATTTATGTTAGATTTTATTAGAAATAGAAATGCTATTAGAAATAGAAATGTTAAAAATAAAAATAAAAATAGAAGTAGACATAGCTAACATAGAAATAGAAATAGAGATAGAGATAGAAAAATAGAAATACCGATAGAAATAGAGATAGAAATACTGATAGAAGTACCCACCAGCCGGGACTAAAGTTTTGTTAACTTATTCTTACTTATCAAACTAAAATTAGAGATAGAAATAGAAATTGTATATTTGATTTGCATTTGATATGTACTTATATAATGCAGATGAGCCGAGCATGGATGTACGCCGATCGACGCTCTGGAGATTTCATTAAAGGCGTGCATTCTTTTCTCAAGGTGGCTGAGGCAACCAAGCGGAATGGTTTTATGTGTTGTCCATGCGGAGGTTGTCGAAATGAGAAGGATTACCCCTCCACAAAGACCCTTCACATCCACCTGTTCCGGTTCGGTTTCATGTCCGGCTATAATTCTTGGACCAAGCATGGGGAGAGAGGGGTTATGATGGAAGACAACGATGAAGAAGAGAATGATGACAACTATCCTGAGTTCCCTAAAACCACCGATACCGCAATAGAAGATAATGAAGAAGAAGAAGGTGAAGAACGGGCATCACATATGCCCGCTGATGATCTTGGTCAGGTCATTGTTGATGCACAGATTGACTGTGAAAGTGAAAAGGAGAGAGAGAAGTTGGAACGCATGTTAGATGATCACAAAAAGGATTTGTACCCAAATTGCGAAGATGGCCAGAAAAAGCTAGGAAGCACGCTGGAATTGCTGCAATGGAAAGCAGAGAGTGGTTTATCTGACAAGGGATTTGAGAAGTTGCTGAAAATTATGAAGAAGATGCTTCCAAAGGATAACGAATTGCCCGCTAGTACGTATGAAGCAAAGAAGATTGTCTGTCCTCTAGGATTGGAGGTGCAGAAGATACATGCATACATTAATGACTGTATTCTCTACCGTGGTGAGTATGAGAATTTGAATGCATGCCCGGTGTGCAGTGCATTTCGGTATAAGATCAGGCAAGATGACCCTAGTGATGTTGAGGGCGAGCGCCCCAGGAAGAGGGTTCCTGCCAAGGTAATGTGGTATGCACCTATAATACCACGGTTGAAACGTTTGTTCAGAAATAAAGAGCATGCCAAGTTGTTGAGGTGGCACAAAGAAGACCGTAAGAGTGACGAGATGTTGAGACACCCCGCTGATGGGTCGCAGTGGAGAAAAATCGACAGAGATTACCCGGATTTTACGGAAGATGCACGCAACCTGAGGTTTGGTCTAAGTACAGATGGCATGAATCCTTTTGGGGAGCAGAGCTGCAGTCATAGCACCTGGCCCGTGACTCTATGTATATATAACCTTCCTCCTTGGTTATGCATGAAGCGAAAATTTATTATGATGCCAGTGCTTATCCAAGGCCCGAAGCAACCCGGTAATGACATTGATGTGTATCTAAGGCCATTAGTTGATGAACTTTTACAGCTGTGGCAGACTGAAGGTGTTCGTGTGTGGGATGAGTACAAACAAGAGGAATTTGATCTACGAGCGTTGTTGTTCGTGACCATCAATGATTGGCCTGCTCTTAGTAACCTTTCAGGACAGACAAACAAGGGATACAATGCATGCACTCACTGTTTAGGTGAGATCGATAGTATATATTTGGATAAAAGTAAGAAGGTGGTGTATCTCGGGCATCGTCGATTTCTTTCGCCCAAACATCAATTGAAGAAAAAAGGCAAGCATTTCAAGGGCGAGGCAGAAGTCCGGGGCAAGCCTAAACGCCATACTGGTGATGATATATTTGATATGGTCAAAGATTTAGAAGTAATCTTTGGAAAGGGTCCTGACAGTCTGTCTGTTCCGAATGACGCTAGCGGACATGCACCCATGTGGAAGAAGAAATCTATATTTTGGGAGCTTGAGTATTGGAAATTCCTAGAGGTCCGCTCTGCAATCGACGTGATGCACGTGACGAAGAATGTTTGTGTGAACCTACTAGGATTCTTGGGCTTGTATGGGAAGACAAAAGATACACCAGAAGCACGGGAGGACCAGCACCGTATGAAAAGAAGAGACGGCATGCATCCGGAGGATTCTAAGGGTCCTGCGAGCTATGCTCTTACCAAAGAAGAGAAGGAAATCTTTTTTGAATGCCTGAGCAGTATCAAGGTCCCATCTGGATTCTCGTCAAATATAAAGGGAATAATAAATATGGCTGAGAAAAAATTCCAAAACCTAAAGTCTCATGACTGCCACGTGCTTATGACGCAATTGCTTCCGGTTGCACTGAGGGGGATTCTACCGGAAAATGTTTGACTTCCGATTGTGAAGCTATGTGCATTCCTCAATGCAATTTCGCAGAAGGTAATCAATCCAGAAGATCTACAACGGTTATAGAATGATGTGGCCCAATGTCTTGTCAGCTTCGAGTTGGTGTTCCCACCGTCCTTCTTCAATATTATGACGCATCTCTTAGTTCACCTAGTCGAAGAGATTACCATTCTCGGTCCAGTATTTCTGCATAATATGTTCCCCTTTGAGAGGTTCATGGGAGTCTTAAAGAAATACGTGCATAACCGTGCTAGGCCAGAAGGAAGCATCTCCAAGGGCTATCTAATAGAGGAGGTCATTGAGTTTTGTGTTGACTTTGTTCCTGACCTGAACCCGATTGGTCTTCCTCAATCGCGGCATGAGGGGAGACTAAGTGGAAAAGGCACGCTAGGAATGAAATCAGCATACTGTATGGACGGACATTCTTTGAGTGAAGCACACTACACAGTTTTACGAAATTCCACGTTGGTGGAGCCATATATGGAGCGACACAAGAATATTGTACGCTCAGAAAACCCTGGGCAGTCAAACTCCTGGATTACAAAGTTGCACATGGCGACTTTTGGTGGTTGGTTGCAAACACTTCTCATAAATGACGCCACTGTTGGATATGAGCTGTCCATGTTGGCCAAGAAACCATCTTCAACTATATTGACTTTCCAGGGTTACGAGATAAATGGGAATATATTTTACACGGTTGCCCAAGATAAAAAGAGCACCAATCAAAACAGTGGTGTCCGCTTTGATGCATTACACGATAATGGGACAAAGGACACATATTATGGTTACATAGAGGAGATATGGGAACTTGACTATGGACCGTCTTTTAAGGTCCCTTTGTTTCGGTGCAAATGGGTCAAGCTGACAGGAGGCGGGGTTGTTATAGACCAAAAGTACGGCATGACAACAGTGGATCTCAACAATCTTGCGTACATGGACGAACCATTCGTCCTAGCCAACGATGTCGCTCAGATTTTCTATGTGAAGGACATGTCTACAAAACCGAGAAAGAGAAAAGATAAGAAAATGAATACATCACACGATGAGCCAAAGCGACACATTGTTCTCTCAGGGAAAAGAATCATCATGGGAGTGGAGGACAAGACAGATATGTCAGAAGATTATAACAAGTTTGATGAAATTCCGCCCTTCAGAGTGAACACTGACCCAACCCTCCTCTTAAACAAAGAAGATACTCCATGGTTACGGTGCAGAAGGAAACCCCAACACTAGATGGCGATGTTGGTGATGTGTAATAATGTATTAAACTTTGATGTAAATGTATGATTTTGGGTTAGTTATTCAAATTTGAACACTTTTCATATTCAAAGTTTCCTCAAATATCTCTGTTGTGCGGCAACGGGGAGCCGATAGCTGCTGTGGCGGCGGTGGCGGCGTGCAGTAGTACACCGTCACTAGCGGCGGCACCAGCAGGGGATGCTCATACGCTGTCTGCAGTGGGAACGAAGGAATCCCCACCGTGCAAACTCCAATGGGGCTGGGGGTGGGGGGAGTGGATGTGGAAGCTGCTGTGGGCACAAGAACTGCGAGGCGAAGAAATCAGGAATGGACATAGCGGCGGCAGGGGTAGGAGAGAGGTAGTAGGGCGAGGCAACGGGGTTGAGGCGGAAGACGGCGGCCATTGCTTTATTTTGGGCTTGCGGGGAGGCGCTGCAAGGAAGAAGCACCACGGTGTGTGTATAAATGGCAGGGCGGGAAGAGAAGAGCGGCAGTCCATCCAGCATGTAAAAGAACTAATAAGCAATTCTAAAATATGCAAAAAGAATTTTAATCAATATTGTTTTAATTGAAAATGGCAAAATAGTTAATTGTTTAAATAGTTAGAATAATTGATTTTGAAAATAGAAAATATTTTTGAATTAGTTATTCAATTTCAAACACTTTTCATATTCAAAGTTTTATCTAATTCTAAAATATGCAAAAAGAATTTTAATCAATATTGTTTTAATTGAAAATGGCAAAATAGCTAATTGTTTAAATAGTTAGAATAATTGATTTTGAAAATAGAAAATATTTTTGAATTAGTTATTCAATTTCAAACACTTTTCATATTCAAAGTTTTATCTAATTCTTAAATATATAGAAGTTATTCAAATTGAATTTCAAAATTCATATTCAAATGAAATCTGGAAAAACATACAGCATTGGCGCGCATTTATTACACCTTTAGTCCCGGTTGGTAATACTAACCGGGACTAAAGGTCTGTGGCTCGGCGCAAACTGGTAACTGCCGGCCAAAAGTCTTTAGTCCCGGTTGAAGCCACCAACCGGGACTACAAGGTCTTTAGTCCCGGTTGGTGGCTTCAACCGGGACTAAAGACCCCCCTTTAGTCCCGGTTGAAGCCACCAACCGGGACTAAATGGGGGGGGGTATATAAAGCGCCGCCGCCCCCTTCTTCTTCCCCACTGCATCAACACTTAGCAGTTTTCGGGAGCGCGAGGAGACACTGTCGCCGATCGTTGCGGTCGCCGCGATTCTCGAGCCGCCGCCGACGCGCCGCCGCGCCGCCCTAGCCGCCGCGCCGCCCTAGCGCGCCGCCGCGCCGCCCGAGGCCGCCCCCACGCGCGCGCCCGAGACCGCCGCGCGCCCCCGACGCTCCCGCGCCGCCGCGCCGCCGCACCGCCGAGCCGCCGCGCCGCCGCACCGCCACCGGAGCGCCGCTGCGCCGCCGCACCGCCCCCGACACCGCCCCCGCGCGCGCAGGTAAGTGCCACACCGCCGGCGCCGGCACCTGCAAAAAAAAAAGATTTTTTTTAAGAAAAATAGTTAGATTTTACGTTAGAAAAATAAGTTAGAGAAATGTAGTTAGTAAAATATAGTTAGTAAAATATATTGTTAGTAAAATGTAGTTAGTAAAATATAGTTAGTAAAATATATTGTTAGTAAAAATATAGTTAGTAAAATATAGTTAGTAAAATGTAGTTATTAAAATATAGTTAGAAAAAAAGTAGTTAGTAAAATGCTATTATTATTAAGTTAGTAAAATGCTATTACTATTATGAAGTTAGTAAAATGCTATTAGTATTATTATTATGTTAGATTTTATGCTATTATTATTATTAAGTTAGTAAAATGCTATTAGTATTATTATTATGTTAGATTTTATGCTATTACTATTATTAAGTTAGTAAAATGCTATTAGTATTATTATTAAGTTAGTAAAATGCTATTACTATTATTAAGTTAGTAAAATGCTATTAGTATTATTATTATGTTAGATTTTATGCTATTATTATTAGGAAGTTAGTAAAATGCTATTAGTATTATTATTATGTTAGATTTTATGCTATTATTATTAAGTTAGTAAAATGTTATTAGTATTATTATTATGTTAGATTATATGCTATTATTATTATTAAGTTAGTAAAATGCTATTAGTATTATTATTATGTTAGATATTATGCTATTACTATTATTAAGTTAGTAAAATGCTATTACTATTATTAAGTTAGTAAAATGCTATTACTATTACTATTACTATAAGTATTATAATAAAATGCTATTACTATTAGTAATAGTAATAGAAATGCTAGTTAGTAAAATGCTATTACTATTAGTAATAGTAATAAAATTGAATAGTAATAGTAATAGAAATGCTAGTTAGTATTAGTAAAATGCTAGTTAGTAATATGCTATTAATATTGTTAGCAATAATAGAAATAAAAATATGGAGTAATGTTGTTGATCTATGTTATGGATTTCAGTTATGGATTTTGGCGCCGGAAAAGAAGGTGAAGAAGAGATATTGAAAATTATAGGAGAGGGTAGCACCCGTGCAGAAGGAGAGGGTACCACCCGTGCAGAAGGAGACGGCTCGGAATATTTGAACGAGTCGGATGACGGAATGGAGGACGAGCAGCCGCATGAATCGGGAAATGATGATTGCGAGGACGGCTCACAAGGGACTGGACGTGACTTAATAAAACGGTCCGGCGAGGTATATATATATATATATATATGAAGACTAGCTCTATTCATGAATCAGTAGATGACGATGCATTATGTGGTATATATATTAACGAGTGTTTTGTTATTTTAGAGCTCTGAATCTTCTAGAAAGAAGCGAGGCCCGGCCAAACGGCTGGCATCGAATCAGCATTACACGATTGGGCGTCTCTCAAGTGAAGGCGAACCGTTGGAACCCAAGAGTGTCGCAAATGCGTTCACACATCAATGTGGATGTCTTGTCAGGGACATGGTGCCGATAAGCATTCAATATTGGTATAAGCCCAAGGCGGCAAAGGGAGAGCCAGCACAACCAGAGCCAGAAGAGGGTGCAGCGGTCAATTATGTCACCAAGGTCTTGAAAGATAGACTTTGGGATTCCCTCATTCCACATTTCAATCTGCCGGTCACCGAGTCCCTGGAAGAAGCAGAGCAACAGAAGGAGAAAGTCAGGGAGTGGGCTCTCAAGAAGATGGCTGCACAGTTCAATAACCACAAGAAGAGGTTATGGAACGCCTATGTCAACGCCGATCGACAAGCTCCAGAATTTACTGGCCCCAATGAGTTCCTGCGGGATCACTGGGACGCATTTGTGGAGTACAAGGAGTCAGAGCTGGGTAAGCTAAGGAGTCAGAAAAATCAGGCAAATGCTGCAAAAAAGAAATATCACCATAAGTTGGGTCCAGGTGGCTACAAAAGGGCCGAGCCTAAGTGGGATATGCAAGAGGCCGCCCTACGAGAAAAAAGCATTGAACCAGAAACAGAACAATGGCCCAGAAGGTCAAGAAATTGGGCACTTGCCCATGGAGCTGTCTATGATGAGAGAACAGGGAAATTAGTTGAAGAGAAGAAACAAATTGCTGAACCCCTGGGAGCACTTGTCAAGACAATCGCCGAGGTTCAAGAGGAGACGTTCAAGCCGGACAGAGAGAACGACGAGCTGACAAAGGCCCTCGGGAACAAAGAACACACAGGACGAACACGGGGTCTGGGTTCTGCTATTCCGTGGAGGTCTGGGTTCTCCGAAGAGAGCCAGACTTATAGAAGCCGAGAGAGAGCGAAGAAGCGGAAGGCGCAGGAGGAGGCCTCACGGATAGAGAGCATAGAAAGGCAACAGGCTGAGTTGAGAGAGTTGTATTTACTGCAGCAGAAGGCACTGGAGGAATTAAAGTCGCAAGGGGCAACTCAGCATCAGCAACACCTAGAACATGCATCAGGCGACCGATCTCAGCGGAGAAGCAGCGTGGCTTCCACGGAGGTACCGATGGTTCACTACCCTGTGGATGATATCACCAAGAAGATAGACTGTGAGCTGCATTATCCCATGAAGAACATATCGATGAAGGTGGCGGTTGGCTATGTATTGCCATCTGGACCTGGACAAACCTGGCATGGCCGTGAGATTCGACCTGGCTATGCTAAGGTCGGGGTAGATGCAATTGAAAGGGGGTATGAGTCCCTCCTTCTTGATGTCGCTGGACCTGAAGATGAGGAAAAACTGGGAGAAGTATTGGGTGGTATAATTCTTTGGGATAAGAAACACATCGTGTTTCCAGGCTCGGCGCCAAGGCGGCCACCCTCTCCTCCGAGTCCTCGCAATTCACCACCTCCCGACGACGACAGGGATGACTACCACCATACCCCGAGTCCACATCGATCTCCACCTCAATGTCAGCCGCCTCCGCCACCTCCGCCGCCTCAGCCCACTCGTAAGTCCCAGAGTTGTGGCAAGTCCGCTGCTATGTCCACTAGCAATGTCTCTCCGAAGAAACGGGCCAACATAGCTAAGGCGGTGCCGCCTCCTCCTATCGAGAAGACTGCTGAAGAAATTGAGGCGGAGGACAGAGCCAAAGTGAAAAGGAAGCTCGCAGCCCTACGCCCGACCCCTACACCGAAGCAGGTATATACTCTGGAACAGAAGGAGTGGGCCTTTGATATGCTTACCCAACCTTTGCAATATGAATTACGTAAGCCAGATGACTACAAGCGTTGTTTGGATAAGCAGGTAGATGCAAAAAAAGAAGCAAATAAGACAAGCGCAACTGCAAGAGGGAAAAGAGACGTTGCCCAGCTTGGAGCACAGACCAAAAAATTGATCTCCCCGCTAAAGGTCTTTGCTAGTGATGCTGGTGGGAGTGTTGCTCAACCCAATCCCACCGACTTTGCTAAAGAAGCTGGTTTGACTCTTTCTCAATTGCTACATGAAGATATCACCCCAAAGGCGCCTATAGCACGGCAATATGAAAAGGGGAAGAGTCTGGTCCCACCTGAGATTGAAATGAATCTACCAACACAAATGCGAAAATTGCATAAGTGGTACCTGCAAGCCGCAAAGGGCACGCAAGATTTTCTCCTTATGCAAATCACAAAGGACCATTTCTTAGGTCAAAACTTGGTGCATATTGAGTTTGATGAATTCTTTCAGCTATTCAATCAAGACGCGCTCGACAAATCTCTCGTCAGTGCCTATGTTCTGTAAGTGATTCATTATTTTTATAAGTCTCTAGCTCAACTCGTTCTTTGCATGTAATTTTCATCACTACGCTGTTTATTATGCAGAATGAAGAGTATGGAATCTAAGAAAAGGAATGACCTCCAACTTGGATTCATTGATCCAAATCGAGTTAACGGAGCGATGATACAGAGGAATCGCAAGGAGACGGAGGATAACTTGCTAGAGTTCCTACTTACGCAAGAATACCGAGCTAGAATACTCTTTCTGTACAATATCAGGTGAGTGTTACTATCTTATACACAGTTACTTTTCCTTACTCGATGTTATAAGTGTAATTGATGAGTTTATTAACTTACATAATTAAACTTGCACGCAGTTACCACTGGATTTTGCTAAAGATTGAACCTGACTATGGAAGGGTTCAAATCTTTGACTCGATGAATAAACCACTTAATGAATACCAAAGCATCCTTGATGTGATGGATAGGTAATTTCAATCATTACGGCATTATATCGGTCTCTTTCGTTCATCTATAACTCATCTATTCATTTTGTTTGCTCGGCAGTGTTTGGAAACGGTTTATACGCATAGTTAAAGGTGAATGGAAAACTGAGCTAATTTATCGTCAGATTGAGGTAAGTCGTACGAGCTAGTTCCACACATCCCTTTAATTCTAGTTTCAAATACCATTAAGTATATCAATCTTGATATGTCACTGACTAAAATCTATTCTCGTAAAGTGTGCGAGGCAGCCTTCGGGGACTAATCTATGTGCATACTATACTTGCGAGAACCTTCGTGCGCAGGTCACTGAAGGAATTGATTTTCAAACAGTAAGTAAACAATATACTGACAAATTCATTTTATTGGCATCAATTTTGTTATGATGATTCATATTCATATTGTTCTTCTTCTTCGTAGTTCGAAGCAAAGCGGAAACTGCTCTCACCGACTGAACGCGTAGTAGGAATTCAAGAGGAATTAGCCGGATTTCTGCTTGAACATGTCATTAACCCAAAGGGTGAATTTCATGCCGGTTTCGATTAGACAATGTTTATAATTAAACACAAGTCGTGATCTTATGTGTGTGAACAAGTTGTATATATACTTGTATGCATGTATATGCTCGGTGAACCAAATATATTATATATATGTATCGTTTTATATATTATGTTGTAATGTTGTATGAATAAGTATATAAGAAAACTTGTTTGAAATGAATCAAACAATTGAATGGAGCAAAATACAAATATACCCTAAACCCTAAACCCCTAAATAACAATTGAAATCCAGAAAAATAAAGAAGCAGCAGAGGCTGCCACGTGTGGACTCTTTAGTCCCGGTTCTTAACACGAACCGGGACTAAAGACCTACGCCCACGAGCTCCTGGACCTTGCCACGTGGTCTCTATTTAGTCCCGGTTCGTATAGCAACCAGGACTAAAGATAGGGCATCAGTCCCGGTTGGTTAGTCCCGGTTGCGCAACCGGGACTGGAGGCCCATACGAACCGGGACTGATGCCCTGTTTTCCACTAGTGGCGGCCAGGCCTGGCCCGCGCCACCAGGTGGTGTGGTGGCATGGTGGGTCCCCCTGGGTTGTTCCAGGTGTCTCTCTGCCCCATTTTAGACAAATTTTTTTTATAAAAGTTTTCTTGGAATTTTCTGAGGAACTTTATTTCTGGGGATTTTCAGAAATTGATAAATGATTAAAAACATAGGAAAATGATTATGGAACGATGGAAAACAAATTCAAACCAATCTTTATCTTTATCTTTATCTTTATTACTATTGGTTCTCAGTTGGTGAAGGCACTTTGTCTCTACATCATTTGATTTCCGATTCTACCATTATAAGTCCAGGTATATTACCCCTTTACCACCGCTAAGTTATCAACCTTCCGATTAAAAAAATTGCTTGTACAAAATTCTTCCCCGATCGCACTGACGCCCCCGACGCCCATAGCCCTGGACCTAGGGTTCCACCACCGCCGCCGCTCTTACCTCATTCTCCTCAAGATGCAGCAGGGGAGCAGCAAGAAAGAGGGACACGAGCGCGGGTGCCAGGATCGAAGGCCGTGTCGGCCTCTACGGCGGCAGGACCAGCAGCACGCGGCGGCGTCGAGCAACCATCAGGAGCAAGCCAGCCAGCGGAGACACGATTCAGACGGGGGCCAGATGAGGCATCGCGACCCCCACGCGCGAGATCTGTTGCGGCACCAGATGCGGTTTGAGGAGCTCATGGATGCGTCTTTGCGTTCTACTGCTGATTCCGTATGGGATGGAAGCGAGGTAGCCGGAGGCTGTTGAGCCAGCGGCGGCGTGGCAAGCCCCGCGCAGAAGAAGATAGGGTGGACTCCACTAGGGCATGGCTCATGGTTGTGTCGCATTCTGCTGCAAGGGGATGGAAGCGAGCGATGGCTGTTAACGCCATTGGATTTGATGGCCGCACTGTACGCGGGGTTCCCTGGTAATCTTTAACATGATTATCCCTGCCTTGATTAAGTTTTTCATGTGATGTAGACACGGTTCCTCTCAAGACTGTAAGCCGGCAGTGCTCTTCTGGTCTTCAGGCAGTCGCAGATGTTGCTTCTGCTATTAAAGCTGAGTTGTATGATATTGGTATGCTTGACCGGAGGCTGATTTTAACTATATTTTGTCCTGACTTCACTGGTGATCTTATTTTGTTCTCTCCATTCAAAAGGTATTGCTGCCGGCCTAGAGTCCATGACAGTGAACCAAGTCGATGCAACAAGACTCTTGACTTTAGATGCATCTGCCAGGATGTTTAAGCTGATAAATATTGCGTTGGAATCGCCAATTGTTATAGGTTGAGTTATTTGCCCAAACACGTGATTGTCTTCTTCCAATGGGCCTTACATCTGAGAATGTTGCACAATGTTTTGGCATAACACGCATGGAGCAAGATCAAGCTGCTGTAAGTTGGCTGATTGTCCTTTTTATAACATGCGTTTGTCAGTTTATGTGAACCGTCATTCTGCTGCATATCAAGCTTCTAGCTCTTATTATTGTTGACTGTAATGCTCAGGTTGAGTCTCAGATGAAGGCCGCTGCTGCAGCAGCTGTTGGTAAATTTAAAAAAGAAATAGTACCAGTTCATACAAAGGTAATATAGTCCTTTGTTCCCTGTTTCCTTAGAATCGTTCAACCTGTTTCCCTGATTCTTCTGTTGCCCTGTGAAGATGGTAGATCCAAAAACTGGTGAAGAGAAGATGATAGTAGTGTCAGCTGATGATGGAATCCGATCTAATACCACACTGGCCGTCTTGCCAAAACTTAAACTAGCATTTTGTAAGTACGGATCCACTACTGCTGGTAATTAGGAAAATCTAACTGAATGCAGATGTCTATTATTTTATCACTCTTGAATATTGGTGTCGTTTTAACTCTTAGGAAACGCTAGCCATTTGAGTGGGGGCTGGAGCTGTCCTTCTAATGAGGTGAGATTTTGCTACACGAAAGTGTCTTCCAATACTTGGAATCTACAGGTATTTTTTATTTTCTAGATGGTTTTCATATGAGTTATGCTCATATTCTGTAGAAAAAATTTCCTGACTAAAAATATACCAAACATTACTGCCAACTTTATGGCTCAGCACTTTCTGATGACCATCAATGCAGAGACCTATGATGCTCTTAATTATTATAAATAGTTATGTTTTATGGCTCACCATGGGAGCCGGATGTGCATATACAGGAGCTTTGCTGCTATTGGGGTTGATCCAGCTGTGATGGGTGTTGGACCTGCTGTTGCTATCCCTGCAGTTGTGAAAGCTGCAAGTCTTCAAATTAATGACGATGATCTTTTTCAAAACTATATCTGCTAGACTACATATGAGGATTAGTCCATTCTCGATCTAGAGCAGCTCCAGATAATTCAGTAAGCGAATTCTATATTTCTTTTATTTTTGTATTGTGGAACTTAAGTCTAATCAAACATGCAATCTATCATGTACTACTGCCATGATTTCAAGAAAATTAACAACCACTTTACATGTACTACTATAGATATTTAGCTGTGATTTTCACCGCAGATGTTCCATGTGACCAGCCTATTGTATCTGGATTGAGGATGGTATATTTCTTATTTTATTTTTTGCTTTGTGATTTTTCTCAGTTACGCTTTTGTGCAGGTCATCCTGGTATTGGTAATTCTACCAAATCATCTCCAGCGGTCCCAGCCAGCTCTATTTATTATGTTTTTTTAGAACTTAGCTGCATTGGCACTTGATGTGGGCAATGGTACAACAGTATGGATACAATAGAGGGAGAAGCAATGCAAGTCCCTCTTGGATTTCTCTACTCTTTACATGCTACTCATGACTACCTTGTTTGTGTTTGTGTGTGATTTTGAGTGAAGTTTATGGATTTTCATGTGCTTTGTGCGAGCCATCTCTACCTCAAGCTTGTAATTGCTTCAGGTATTACCACTCTTGTCTTATTGTGTTATTTGTGTTTATGTGTATGCTGGTAGCCCTAGCCGCCACTATAGTTGAATGCCCATTCTGTATCATTAGTACCATTCCGTATCATTCATGTTTCCATGGGGCTTTTGAAGGGTTCGATTCTTGCAGATAAATACTATCATATATTTCTTTTTTGGTATCTTAATTTGGCAGTGCTTTGTCCCCACACCTGAAAATATTTCTTATTACACTTTTGTTATTTCTTACAGCGTCTACATACTGAAGTAAGAGTAGTAATTTTTTGGCTTATGATGTCCTGCAGCGACAACAGAAGTTCTCATGTGTATAGTTTTATTGGGTTGTGATGCATTTTGCAGGCTACAACTAATACATTGGCTAGGTTTATTAGTATGTGAAGGTGTTTGTAAGGAGGAGAAATCACAGCGAATATAAAGAAGAACCAATTGTTGGCCTATCTTTACTCAAGATGAGCATTTTCCAGTCTTTTGTTGAAGTTATATGTATCAGATGTAAAAAACAGCAGCATATTTGCAGGCTGGTGAAGTCCATATATATTGATAGATCAAAAGTGCAAGTACCTGATCTTGGTATCTATGCCAAAATGGTGGTTCATGGATGTTTTTATATTCAAAGAACAATTAAAAAAGTTGGAGATTTCATCTTGATATTGGTGAGTTCTAATTCTTCAGTTGTGGGTTTCTCATTGGAAAATATCATGAGCCGATGAGGATTTAATGGTAACATCATGCATGTTATTACATTCAGAACACTTGGACTGACACAAGAGGTGGGTTTCAATTAAACGGATGATATGTGTATCTATTCTAATGATTTGATCTTCAATATTGTGTTTTTTATTCAGATATGTTACAACACTATTCTTTTGTATTTCTATGATGGATTGACAAAGATGATTGCTCCTTGCCTTTCTCCTAGAATGATTGTGGTGTGCAACGTATCCTGTAATTATTTTGAAAATGTCGTCTGATAGAGATAAGAGGATGTAATGGACTAGAAAGGATATTTCTAGATCCTAGCATTTCAGGTTGCCAGGGTTTGTATTTTCCGTTAGATCTTCAACACCTTATTTTTTCTCCCTTTTATTAGAAGGCCATCTTTTGATGTTCATATGTGTGATACTGATATAGATCTGTGTCTGATGTAGTTGTCCCAACAGGAAATGTTGGTAAGAGAAGACAAGTAAGGTCGCCAGATTTAGGATTACAAAAGTGTTTTCATCTGTTAAAACAAACAAGCTACGTTCTTCCCATATTTCATCGCCTAAAATGTATCCACTATTGATGAGTGAAGTTGCCAACTGGATAATCAGAGGAATCCTTCAACCCAGAGTTTAAAACCTGGCCATGTTTTGGATTCTGGAGAATGATCTCCGGTCATAGCCCAAATGATTTGTCAGATGGCATTTCAAATACTCGATGGATCACAATGGGATTTTGACATAGGGGCAAATGTTTATTACACTATGAGTTGGGATTTTATAGTTGCATATGCTAAGTGAAAGGGATCGTATATGTATGAAATTTTATTTTAGATTACTAATTACTTTTTGTATTGCAAAAGCTTCGGTTATAACATTCTTACTTTTCAACATCTCTCATATTATAGTGAGCATAGTGACAAGTGTATGCTCTTCCCACTTAAAATCTATGACGTTGAAATTTTCTTACGGCGTAGGAGAACACATCAGAATTGTAATTTTTGCATGCTGCTCTTTCTCTATCGTAGGAGGGGCAGGAGAGAAGAGCAGGTAGAAGGAAGAGACACATTTGTATTCCTCTTTCTCTATCGTATGAGGGGCGAGAGAGAAGGACAGGTAGAAGGAAGACACACATTTGTATTCATGTGTGGATTGGCCCAAAGAATTATATACTTGAAAGAGTATCCGTAGCAACGCACGGGCATTCAACTAGTCTACATAAGTTCTAAGACACTCAAATATGAAACTAATCAGCAGAAACAAGGGTGAACATGGTGAAAGCATAATTGGGAATGGTGAAAACATGAGTAAACCAAAGTAAACATGGTGAAAACATAGTTTCATTCATTCAAAAACCACTTTGCTAACAAGGTTGATCAAGTATTGTTACCAAAACATTTTTTTACGAAACAAAACTTTGTATTTCACTAAATGATTATGTTACCTAAACCCTGATAGGTATAGTCCCAATCATGATAATCTCATTTTCTTCCTGTGGCATTGGCATAGGATAATAGATTACACCAACTTTAATGGTCTCAATGTTTTTAATTGAATTTAGACCATATTTCTTATCAATCTTCTTGGGAAAATAAAGTGTGTGCTCCTTGTCATTAACATTAAAAGTTACATTCCCTTGGTTGCAATCAATAACAGCTCTTGCAGTGTTAAGAAAAGGTCTCCCAAGAATAATAGACATATTATCAGCTTCAGGCATTTCCAGCACAACAAAATCAATTAATATCAAATAACTATTAGCCGCTTGAACAGGAACATCCTCACATATACAACCAGGATTAGTAGTAGACTTATCAGCCATTTGTAAAGATATATCAGTTGATATCAACTTTTCTAGATGAAGTCTCTTATAGAGAGAAAAAGCATAACACTAACTCCTGCTCCCAAGTCACACAAAGCAGTTCTAACATAATTATTTTTAATGGAGCATGGAATAGTTGGTATACCTGGATCTCCAAGCTTCTCTGGAACCTTGCCATTGAAAGAATAATTAGTAAGCAAAGTGGAAATTTCCTCATTAGGAATCTTCCTTTTATTAGAAACAATATCTTTCATATATTTTGAATAAGGAGGCAATTTAATAGCATGAGTCAAAGGAATTTTCGAAAACAAAGGTTTCATCCATTCACAGAACTTGTTGTAGTGTTCTTCTTCCTTTGATTTGTGTTTCTTATTAGGAAAAGGCATTGGTATTTGCACCCAAGGTTCTCTCTCACTGTCATGTTCATCCGCAATGAAATCTTCCTTAGTGTACTTTGTATTCTTAGCATGCTTTTTAGGTTCCTGTTCAATTTCTTCTTTATCAGAAGCATCATTTTTTATCATTACCACTTTCAGTTTCAGCATCAGAGATAGATACACTATTAGGATCTTTAACAGATTCAGAAGATTCTACAACTGTTTTATGTTTCTTCTTCTTTTTCTTAGAATGAGTACTACTATCTATAGCTCATTGAGAATCTTGTTCAATTCTTTTAGGATGTCCTTCAGGATATAAAGGAACCTGAGTAGAAGCACCACTCCTAGTGCTTATCTCACAAGCAAGTTTTTCTCCAGAAGTGTTAACTAGCAAATCTTTTTGCACCTTAGTGAGCTGATCAATTTGAGTTTGAACCATTTGGAAGTGTTTAACAAGCATTCTAACATCATTAGAGGTTCTCTCCACAATATCATGCAACTTATTAATAGCTCTAGAATTTTCCATTAGATGATTCTGCACTCTCTTATTAAAGTTATCTTCCTTAACTATATAATTATCAAATTCATCTAAGCATTGATCAGGAGGTTTGGAGTAGGCAACATCTCTATTATCAAAGCGTTGGAGAGAGTGTACCTCAATAGTGGATGAGTGAGGAATTGGCTTACATAATTCTTCTATAGGTGGTAGATTCTTCACATCTTCAGATTTAATACCCTTCTCCTTAAGAGATTTCTTGGCTTCCCTCATCACTTCATCATTTAATTCAATCATTCCCCTATTCTTTCATGTTGGCATTGGTGTTGACTCAGGTATAGTCCAATCATCATAATTCTAGCTTATTTTAGCCATTAATTCCTCAGCTTCAGCAGGAGTTCTTTTCCTGAAAACACAACCAGCACAACCATCCAGGTATGTCCTCGATTCAATAGTTAGTCCATTATAGAATATATCAAGGAGTTCATTTTTAGCTAATGGATGTCCAGGCCATGCTCTAATTAAAGAACAAAACCTTGCCCATGATTCAGGCAATTTCTCTCCTTCTACCTGCTCAAAGTCAAAGATTTTCTGCAAAGCAGCATGTTGAGCACTAGCAGGGAAATATTTCTGAAAGAAAGCATTAACCAAACCAATAGGACTATCAATTGACCCAAGAGACAGATTATTATACCAAGTTTTAGCTTCATCTTTCAATGAGAAAGGGAAAATTTTAGTGACAAAGTAGGTGCATTTCTTAATATCATCAGAATATAAGTTACTCAAAGCAGAGGGCTCATTCATACGTCCTATAGCACTTTCATTTTCAGTACCACAAAAAGGTTCTTTCTCAACAATAGATATATAAGATAATTCCAAAGAGAAATCATAATCCTTATCTTTAATGTTTATGGGAGATGTAGCAAACTTAGTATCAGGAGACAATTTATATCTAACAACACGTCTTGCAAGAAGATTTTTAACAGCACTCGCATCTCTAATAGCATAAAATTCTTAAATTCATCATTAAGTTCAATATAAGTTTCCTCAAGACCATCACTAGGACATTCTCTAGACTCAGGTGAACTAACAGGTGTAACAGTATTTCCCGTTTGTTTAGTTCTAGCAATTGTAGCATCTAGGAAAGGACCTAATGAACCACTCTTATCAAGCATAGTAGAAGCATCGTCAAAATTATCAGAAGCATTTTCAGATTCAGCAGAAGTAGCAGTCTATGTAGCATGTGCATGTGGTGGTGTAAGAAGTTTACTCATCACAGATGGTGAATCAAGAGCAACAGAGGGGTTCAGAGTTGTACCTCTTCTTGTAGGGATGGCAATATAGGGACTTTCCCATCACGAGGTTTAACCACAAGTATAGGGGATCGCAACAGTCTTCGAGGGAAATAAAACCCAAATTTATTGATTCGACACAAGGGGAGCCAAAGAATATTTATAAGCCTTAACTGATGAGTTGTCTGTTCAGCTGCACCTGAAAATAGACTTGCTCGCATTAGGTTATCATTAGCAACAGTTTCATAGTAGTGGCAGTAGCAAAATAATAGCAGCAGTAATGAAATAAAGACAGCAGCGGTGATTATAGTAAACAGCAGGATTAAATAATGTAGGCATAGGGATGGATGAACGAGCATTGCATGGACAAGATAATTCATATAATAATCAATACATGGGCAATTTTAGGTAAATAATGATAAAGCATCCTAGTAATAAGTAACCATAGGCATGTGTTCCGTATTTAGTTGTGCGTGCTCGCAAGGAGAAACTTGCACAACATCTTTTGTCCTACCAGCCCATTTGTAGTGGGACCTTGATACATCTCAAACGTATCTATAATTTTTGATGCTCCATGCTTATTTTACACCAATTGCTTTGTGTTTTGTTTACACTTCGTGGCGTTTTTATGCATTTTCTAGAACTAACCTATTAATGAGATGCCACAGTGTCAGTTCCATGTTTTCTGCTATTTTGTGTTTCAAAAAAGTTACACAGGAAATATTCTCAGAATTGACGAAACGAAGCCCGAAGTTCCTATTTTCCCCCGACACAAGACGGAGTCCAAAGAAGAGTCAGAGGGGGGGCTAGGGGGCAACCACACCATGTGGTGGCACGGGTGGACCCCTGGGCGCGCCACCCTATGGTGTGGGGCCCCTGGCTGCCCTCTGACATCGCCCCTCTGCCTATAAAGAGCCTCCGACATGAAAACCCTAAATCAATCGGCATTTTTCCCAGTAAAGTTCTGCAGCGCCGCCACCGTCGAAGACTAATTTCGGGGGACACCCTTCCGAGATGGGGAAGTGCCCCCGGAGCCATCTCCATCGACTCCACCGCCGTCTCCATCGACTTCACCACCATCTCCATCGATGTTGATGTCTCCCATGATGAGGAGGGTTTAGTTCTCCCCCGGGGCTGAGGGCTCTACTGGTAGCTATGTGGTTCACCTCTCTCTCCTATGATGTGATCTATATGTGATCATGAGCGTTGTATCTAGTTGAATTGGTAGATATTGTTCTTCATATACTATGCTACTCCAGTGCTTTATTATTGTAATCTCCGGAGACACCTTGTACCATGATGTGAAGGATGACACATATTATGTGTGTCTCTTTGGCTAGTGTCTCTATGAATTGTTGGTGTTTGTTGGAACCATCTAGTGCGCTCAAGGTGATAGTGTGGGGCAATCTAGTTTGGAGAAATGCGAACTTTGAGGAGTGCTTCATAGCCCTACACATGATTAGTGTTCGTTATCCATCCGAGAATAGTTTAGAACAACATAGTGAAGATAGATATTTATGTGTTCAATTATGTTATCTTTGTTATGAGTGTCCACTAGTGAAAGTATGATCCCTAGGCCTTGTTTCTAAGCATTGAAACACCGTTTACATTCAGTTTTGTTACATGTTTGCTCACAGCGATATTTACTTCAGATTGTATTTACTACTTATAATCATCCATATTACTTGTATTTCACTATCTCTTTGCCGAACTAGTGCACCTATACATCTGACAAGTGTATTGGGTGTGTTGGGGACACAAAAGACTTCTTGTATCGTAATTGCAGGGTTTTTTGAGAGGGATACCTTTGACCTCTTCCTCCCTGAGTTCGATAAACCTTGGGTGATCCACTTAAAGGAAACTTGCGGTTGTTCTACAAACCTCTGCACTTGGAGGTTGATGGCGCGGTGATGGTGTGTGAAATTAATGAAGTAAATGACCGGCCAGTTGGAAAACCCCAAGAGCAAGGTGTGATGAATATAGCAGCAAGTTTTTCTCTCAGTAAGAAACCAAGGGTATCAATCCAGTAGGAGGGAGACAAATGACCGAAGGTGATGCCCACTAGCGTGCGACAGCTCCGGACAATTTATAGGGCGCCTTGTCCAGGCTTTGCTTTGCGAGCGGCAATGTGGAACCTGCACACAACACAACTAAATACTTTGTTCCCAACTTACGATGAGGTTATCAATCTCACCGGTTTGCTTGAAACAAAGGGTATGAGCGTATCGAGTGGAAAGCAATAATAATATGCGAGAAAAGTAAACAGTGCGAGTAAAGTAAACAGGTGATAGCAAATTAAAGGAAATAGGACCGGGGTCCACAGTTCACTAGTGGTGTCTCTCCATAAGATAAAATAATACGTGCTAGGTAAACAAATTATAGTTGGGCAATTGATAGAATAAAGACAACGTGCATATGATGAGAAGATCACTATGAGATTTACTCTGGGTATTACAACAAGATACATAGACCGCCATCCAACTGCATCTATTACTAATAATCCACTTGTGGCGAATCAATCCGAGAACTCCACAAGTATTGAGTTGCGAACAATAGATAATTGCGTTAAGCAAAGTGTGTAATGTAAACAAAGCATATGCCCTCGAGCATATGAATGTTGTTTTCCCTCTAGTAGCAACAACACATCTACAACCTTAGAGGTTTCTGTCACTCCCCCAGATTAAATAGAGGCATGAACCCACTATCGAGCATAAATACCCCCTCTTGGAGTCACTAGCAACTACTCGGCCAAGATAGCTACTAACAATGGAGAGCATGCAAGATCATAAACAACATAGAGATAACATAAGATAAATTTCAGTACATCAACTCTAGCATAACACCAATATTCATCGGATCCCAACAAACCAAACATGTAGAATTACATAACGATGATCTCAATCATGTAGGGCAGCTCATGAGATCTAAACTTGAATCACATGGTGGAGAAGACAACCATCTAGCTACTGCTATGGACCCATAGTACAAGGTAGACTACTCACTCATCGCTCCGGAGGCAAGCATGGCGATGAAGAAGACCTCCGGTGGCGATTCCCCTCTCCGCAGGGTGCCGGGAAGAGCTTCTGGACCCTCCCGATCTTCGGGTCGACGGTGGCGGCGGATCGCGATGTATTCTGGAGTGATTGGGTCTTTAGGTTTTTCCTGTCGGGAGGTCTTTATAGGCGAAGGGGCATCGTCAGGAGTGAACCGAGGTGGTCTCACACATAGGGGGCACGGCCCAGCCCCTGGCCGCACCGCCCTGGTGTGTGGGGCCCTCGTGGCCCCACTCTATCTCCTCTTCGGTTCTCTGGAAGCTTCGGTGAAATTCTTGGCGACTGGCTTTGGTTTCGTCCAATTCCAAGAATATTTCCTGTGTAGCTTTTCTGAAACACAAAAATAGCAGAAAACAGGGAACTGGCACTGTGGCGACTTGTTAATAGGTTAGTTCCAGAAAATGCATAAAAGTGTCACGAAGTGTAATGAAACACTAAGCGAATGGTGTAAAAACAAGCATGGAGCATCAAAAATTATGGATACGTTGGAGACGTATCAGCATCCCCAAGCTTAACTCCTGCTCGTCCTTGAGTAGGTAAGTGATAATAAAAGAAATAATTTTTGAGGTGACATGCACCTACACAATCTTGATCATCTATGTAAGCGTTGTGCGCTGGGATCAAAAGAACTTAAAACATGGGCATGAAAGACATAATCTTGATAGAAGAAACTTAGCAACCATGTTATAACATGAAAATGAACACAAACAAAAGATCATGAAAATGAAACAATGAAAGTCAAACGTGTGTTCAAATCATAAGGAAAAAAACATACAAATGTTTTTCAGCTTGTCCTTCATGGAGAGCAAAACATAAATGCATAGGGCACCTTCAAGTTTAAGAGGGCAACTAGATACAAATAATTTAAGAACAAGTGAAACCAACAATATGAATCAATCAATGAAAACTTTGGGACAATGCACATTATACTAAGAATGACAACTATGCTCTCTTAATGGTGCATAAAGATAGAAGGTGGTGACTCAACATAAAAGTAAAAGAAAGACCCTTCGCGGAGGGAAGCAGTGATTGCAAGTTTTATAAACCATAAAAAAATATGGTACTTACCGGCTTTGAGTTCTCATTCCCCCCATCATAAGCATCTTGAATGATTAAAGTTAATGCGACAACACTTATGCTGCATATGCTTGACAAATCATAAGTTGAAAACCTCGTGTCCCGTGAATACGAGTACCCAAACCTCATGCTACTTTATTTAGAGTCCCAAGCAAGCTCTTGTCATTGTAAGTATATACGTATCATCAAGAACTGCCAATGGGGTACCTCCGTGCCCGATGACATGGAACACGCCCACATCAAAATGACAGGACAAGCAGACAATGAACACCTCGACATCTCTTTTATTTACCATTTGTATAGCTTTTTATTTTGAGATGCGTCGTCGAATGTCCACTATGGGCATGCTGCAAATTTCCACCATGAATTATGCATGGCTTAAATTGACGGCCCAGGCGTTTCTCTAACACATATATAAACTCCATGATCCCACAATATTCCCAATTCATTTCACACCGCGAGTATCCATAAACAAAAGATCACGATATCAACTCAAATAAGAAGTGCAATGTTGAAAGCTTGCCCCATGACAGCATGGTTGGGCTAATTCCCAACTTACAACTTGCAAGCATAACAACTCAACATAAGAGACCACAATGTCAAAATTTTAAGAACGAGAAAAATAAAGTGTGCCTTCCGGTTCGTGAGAGCTTTACTGACCAATTTTCGCATAACACTTGTAAGAGTTTAATATGAAGAGTAGATAAAAGCAAGCCAAATGTACTTTGGAATAGCAAATTGCTAATAGGTATGTATGGTGGATACTTTGGCAAACTTGGTTTTTAGGAGTTGGATGCACGAGTAGAGCTCATACTCAGTACAAAATGAAGGCTAGCAAAATGTAACGCCCCACCTTTGGATTAAGGTGGCACACCTGTGTTAAGTGCTATTCCATGGATCACTGATAGCACCATAGTACAAAATACAGTAATCATTGCAATAGTATCAAATATTATATCGCAGATCCAGTTACATAAGTTTCAAACCTTACAGATACACAACGGAAATCAAAGTGGCAATAAGCCTCCATCTTCATCTCGTGCCACAGGCAGACATGTTGGAATGTAGTATCGAGATCCTACTAAACAATCCTTATCTGAAAACTTGCACATTTGAATATGCAGCCCCATGAATGGGGGTCAGTACAATGATGTACTAGCAAATGACACATATTGGGTGGCTGTTGTGAAAGAGCTATCTACATGATATTTGGCTGGTGGAGCTTTTAGCTGATTTGCATAAAGCAAATTTTATCCTATCATTTTTCAAATCAAAACCTTTTAAAACATTGAGAGACTTTTAATGGTCAAGATAACCCCCATGTGAAAACCACCACACACTTGCAGGGTATGTGGCCCTGGGTAGCTACTCAACAAAACCAGGATAACCCTCAGGCGAAGACAACCACACAAATCCTGGGTTGATAGCCAGGTGTGTACCCTGAGTAGTCCCTGTCCCGAGTGTTTCAAAACAATTTATTTTATTCAGAAATGGTGATGAGACTCTTCCGTACATCCATGTCTTTTAACTCAAATTGTCCATAACCGGGGACACGGCTAATCGATTAGTTTGACACCCTGCAGGGGTTGTGCACTTTCACCTTAAGACTCATCCTACCCATATAGAATGAGATAGGACCTTTCAGAAGGAGCATTCAACCATCCGGATCTGACCGTGCCCAAATACCACCCTCTGTCAGTACTCATGGATGGACCCTCACATCGTACTCAATCAAGACAGAGCCCATATTGTCATAAGGCTGCACTGGAAGCTCACTAAAGCAAGGAAGACATGGTAGTCTCTTTGTTCCTGGGTGGCCATCCACAAGTGAACCCCCAGGCGAAGACAACTACACAGATCCTGGGTTGAAAGCCAGGTGTGTAGCCCTGGGTAGCCACTCAATATCGCCTCCATCATCAAACCAATCCACCCAGGTGTTTCATTTGGTTGAAGTTTAATTTTCATACCAATTCAAAATAAGCATGGCACCATTTTCCATAGTAGTTTGCAATCCTAGCAAGTGGGGTTTAAGGAATAGCTACACACTACTAGGAGCTAAGCATTTCATAAACTTCTTTGAAAATCTCATATCATGCATAGTACTGAAAACACTAATGCATATATTAAAATATAGGTTGAAGCATGTGTGTCACTTGCCTTTTGAAGCTTAAACCCTTTCTCTTCTCTCAACAAAACATATGGCTCTCCAAACCAATCTATAATATAAAGATACACAATGTAAACACACCACACCAAAAGCAATAAATCAAGCAAGACAAACAATTCAAAAGGATTGGTTTAACATTTTAAATTTCTTATGATTTCTGTGGTGAGAGAGATATGGCTTGAAGCTTGACTTACAATATATGGATTGAGAGTTTTGGATGTCAAGTTCAATGATTGGAAAGAATGATCCAATATGATCAAGTTGGCATGGGGTTAAATAGGTATGAAAGTTATTTAGAGTGATGGGGCTTCTTGGTCACAAGTTGGCATGGGGTTAAATTTCTTATGATTTCTGTGGTGAGAGAGATATGGCTTGAAGCGAGGGTTATAGTCTCAAGATTGAGCCATGTCAATGTTTAAATTCCTCTTTGAAGAATTTAAACTAGATTTGGTTTATAGTTCAAGATTGATATTTGATTTGAATATTTTAAGATATGTGTAGCATAGGGTTGAGTGTATCACCACAACTAGCAAAGGAGAACTTAATTGAGATATATCAACATTTACTCAAATTACTCAGGTGTAATTTGAATATTATGAAATTAAGCCCATAATAATAAGATGACATGATATTGGGTGATTTTCCATGGTCAACATGATAGTGATAAATGGATATGGTCATAAGATTCACTTTTGTAAAAGGAATCATATTGCAAAGAATTATAGAATCAATTCTATAATGAAAATACTCAAATTCTGAGGTTTGAATTTGAATATTTACAAATGATTTCAAATAAATGGGACATTGATGTTTCTGGATAGGGTACTGAAAAACTAAGCTACTGCAGTTGGATTCACTTTAAGATCATTTTTAGAAATCAAATTATAATCAAAGTAGTGATTTGAATAGATTTGAATGTACCAAGTTTATGCACGTATCAACTTTGATGTTTTTTGATTCTAAAGTGTTCTACATGTTCAGAGGATTCTATAGACTACAAATTTGTAGCATTTGGATCCACAGAACAAAAGTTATGCATTTTATGGTGTTTATAAGTCATTTGTCCCATTTAATTTTTATTTCACAATTTTGTACAGTACCACTATGATATTATTATATAGTTGGATACTACACATTCCAAGGAAAACAGGGATATCAAGTTTGTAAAATCTGGATAGGTAGATTAAAAGATCTGATTTTTCCAAGTTGATAGCATTTTCGGTCCTAAATATCCGAAAATATTCATTAACTTGACACATGGCGCAATTCTACTGGAGGATACCCCTTCAATAAGTGATCTATTCTCAGCCTTAGGATCTAGATCGTGTGGTTGGGGAAATAAAAACAAACAGCACCACTTACGTAGGGAGATAGATAGATTGCCGGAATACTCCGTGCGACCATGGCAGCTCAGGAAATTGATGGAGTCGTCGTTCGGTGGTTCTGGCAGATATGTATGATCATAGGGATGACTTTGGTAACAGGAATTATTTCCAAATTAATTATAGAATTAATTCTATACTGAAAATACTCAAATTCACATATTTGAATTTGAGTATATGTCAACTTGTTCGAAAAAAAAATTAGTAATTGGTGCTACTGGAAAGAGACCTTCAAGAGCATTCTAATGCAAAAATAATAATCAACTGAATTTCTATAATTTAAACTATATCAAATATACTCAACTCACATATTTAAACTTGAATATTTGAACCAGTTAAATAAGTCTGATTTTATTATACCATCAGGTTCTGCACATTTTTATGAATCCATTGATATTGTATTTGCAATTTTTGGATTAGCGGAATAAAAGATATGGAATTTCAAAATTTTGCATAAGCTAGTACAAAGTGCACTGAACTTGATCGATCCTTACAACACGCGAGGCAGGAAAATAGGACAGGCCGTAAGACATGATTTGCATGAATCGTTTCAGGTAAGTGTGCTAATCCGGACACTAGAATTCAGACAACAATGAATTGATCTTATCTAAACCAAAAAGATGAACATCGCCTTAATGCTCAAATGGATCTGGAAATTATATCATAATGCCGAAGGTCTTTGGGCTGACCTGATAAGGGCGAAGTATTTGGGCAACAAGGATCTGTTCTCTAGAGAAGCCTCGCGTAAAGGCTCCCAGTTTTGGAATTCCATCCTGAAAATCAAATGGTACTTCAAAATGGGAGCCAAGCACAAAGTGGAAAGCGGCGCGAGAACCTTCTTCTGGCTCGATTGGTGGACCGGGAGCGCGCCACTTCGAGAGAGATTCCCTCGCATCTTTGATTGTTGCGAGACCCCGTTTATAACGGTGGAGGGCGCTAGGGTTGACCCTGGTACGCCCGGGGAGTAGCGTCTTCGCTTCCGTAGGCAATTCGGCCTTCACGAGGCGGTCGAGTGGGAGAACTTGTGCAGGGAAGTGCAGGCTCTCCCCGTCTCCAATCGAGATGACGTGATTTCATGGTCTCTCGAGCCTTCAGGGAGCTTTTCTACTAGATCTATATATCTTAGACTCTCGCATGGGGCAGAGATTGTCCTATTCAAGGATGTGTGGCGCACTAGGGTCCCTCCCAAGGTGACGATCTTTCTTTGGCAGTTGATCAGGGGGCGGCTTCCAACTTGCGAACAAGTAGCCAAGCGTCATGGCCCATCTAACGGTAGATGTGCGCTGTGCGGTGAGATTGAGGACTGCAACCACATTTTCTTTGGTTGCCACCTGGCCAAATTCCTTTGGGCAGGAGTTAGGGAACTTATGCAGTGTGACCGGAACCCAAGTGGGATTGGGCATTTCATCACACTCGCCCAAAACCTCTTGGGACCCCTTCGTAGCTTAGTTTGGTACACCTTTGCAGCTCAGTGTTGGGCTCTTTGGATTATTCGGAACAAGCTTACGATAGAGGGTAAACTGATCGGTAATGTGGGGACCCCGGCTTACCACCCGGGATACCCGTTATGCATACAATTCACGATCCCAGGAGACCGTCGTGAATCCACATAACAGAGTTGGCATTACAGATACATCATCCATTGCATAAATAAGTCGTTAAGTCTTACATAGCCGCTTGGCTGAATACACACGCCTCACAGGGCAAGTTCAACAGACACACTAATATAATAGCAGCGGATACACATAGCGTAGTGACCCAGGTCAGGCCTACTACCCTACAGGCGACTGACCAGGAAACGAATCCTAATTCGCACCGGCGTCGTCATACTCCTCATCGTCTTCATCGTAGTCATCTCCGAAGTCTGGCCAAGTTAATAGCCAGGGACAAAGCCGTGAGTACATTTTGGAATTGTACTCGCAAACCATCTAAGAGGGGAATTGATTCACATGCTATATGGCTGTAGCAAGGGTTGGCTTAGTTTAGTGTCTATGTGCTACTAACTTCTCGTGTTGATATAGCATGTCCCACGACATATCTATATCCTTATTAAAGAAGAATCTTGAATCATTTAGTAAAATCTCTAGGAAAGGGGGAAACTCCTTTTTAGAATAGATCGGTGGTCAATCGAACATGACCACCTCAAAGCATCGGCAGTACCCTCCAAGTACTCCGATCCACTCCCGTGCCGCGACAGTACCCTCCAAGTACTCCTTCCGGCACAAAACTCCATTTTTCCAGAAAACCATTTATAAAACCAAAACCTGGCATTGGGCAATGTAGTGATCTCCACAACCGTCCATGACCGAGGACGCGGCTATTCGAATAGTTTTACACTCTGCAGAGGTTGTACACTTTACCCACACCAACCGATAAATCCGCCGGGATACCACCACGGACCGTCATACACAAGTATGCGGGGTTCGAATAATCGATCGAAGCCTCCATCTATCTCCCTTAGTACGGGTGCCTACCCTGTGGAGTTTACCTCCCCGGCATGCCCCGGCAGTACCTCCTTCAGAGTGTCACCCCGGCGCCACGGCGGGAGAACCCAAGTGTCTTCCGGCCGGATAAATCCCGAAGGATCCCGATTTACTATTGCCCATAACCTAGCGGCAACCCGGATTCCGGAGTCCTGTAGACCCCTATATAGTATGAGGCTCCCCGCACTAAGGCAAATAAACTTCAAACTAAGCCTGTCCCATACCGGGTAATGTGGTTGCACTGTTCAATTGCTTTGAGCGACTACAAAGAAACACCGATGCCTTTTTCCGAAACCACCAACTCCTTTCCTCCATAACCCAATTGTCCACTTGTTCCAAAACCATTTAGAAAACACTTCAGTGGAGTAGATACTACTCCAAGGTTTTCGTAAACATTTTCGAAACCATTTCTGGAAGTTATCCCATCCTAGAGTTTTTGGCTCCACTACAAGTGTTTCCCAAAGTATTTGGATGATGTCAATGCGGCCCGTGGAGCTAAGTCACCAACTATTGCTAACTAGAGATAATTAGCAATATAAGAAAAACAATGCAATATGTAAGAGTAATAGTAGAATAATGCATAGTGCTGTGATAGGATTCAGATATGTAACAAGTAGATGGCTTGCCTTGATTGGCTTGTCCCTGGTCACCTTCCTCCTGATACTCAAATACTTCTCCCTCCTCTGCACAGTCGTCGTTCGATTCTATCGCCGGAAAAAGAAAAGAAACATACATACAATGAGCATTCATGCATACATGTGGTTTCATTGAACACATCAAACAACTCAAGCATTTGAGTATCAGAAGCAAACAAGTTTAGGTTTCTGAACATATAACTAATTTATAAAAGAAAATAATCACCAACATATTAGTAAGCAAATTTCTAGTTGCATGGTACTATTCAATCACAAGCAAACACTTGCATACATCAAACATAACACAACATGGCATCAGCACACTTATAGGTAGTTGATAACTTTACAGTAGCAACACAATTGGAAATACACTAAAATACTATAAAGGTGATTAAATAAGGATTTGCTAGTTCTAGGAATCACTAGAATAGCAAAATAATCCTCTAAAACTCTCTGTAGGTTCTAAAATTCTCACAGAGGCCATTCTGGAAAGCTAATCAAATGTTCAACACACCAGAAGTGGAATCACTCCAAAATAATAATTATTTTGCACACAGTAAAACAATTACTACAGGATATTACTAATGCCAAAATAATTACTGCAAGCAAACCACAAGTCCTAAAATGGTAAAACTGGTTTCTATAGATCAGGAATATAGTGTGCTAACAGTGAAAATTGGTTTCATCACTTTTTGACAAACAGAGCAGCATATAAGCAGATAAAGGTATTAATCAATAGATCTAGCAATATTAATCCTCAGATATTATTTAAGATCCTAAAAATCCAACATGCAGAACCAGATGGTTAGCAACTTAGTATTTCATCCTACAAAATTTACCTCATAAATTTCTGAGGCCTAAAACATTTTTAAAACGATTTAAAACTCAGCACACAATCAATAGATGGATTTAACAGAGAAAAAGAAAAGAAGAAAAAGGGCGGGGCAGGCCGGATCTGGCCAGGCTCGGCCAGATCTAGGCCGGATCGGCCCGAAGCTTCGCCGGCCAGCCCGGCTACGGCCGAAAGGGTACGGGGGATCCCTGGCCGCGCGATTAGACGAAGATCGACGGCCGAGAGCCGTCGTCCTCGGCGTCGGCTGCATGCGCGGGAGGGGGCTCGACCTGGGCTAGGGTTTTGTGGGGAAGACGCTTACCGAGCTCGCCGGGGTCAGGCGTGGGCTGAAATCGGCCGAGTCGAGGTCGGAGATGGAGATGGTGGTCGCAGAAGTTGCATGCAGCAGCTAGGGTTCCTCCAAGGTTCACGTCGGCGTCCCACGTCTACGGCAACGGCCTCGTCGACGGCAGCCAACCTGGAAGCAAATGAGGTCAAGGCAAGGTTCAGATGGCGCGAATGGGTTCTGTGAATCGAGGGAGAGGCAGAGAGGGAGAGTGTCTGATCAATGGCCACCTCCACCGTCGCCCTCGGTGATCTACCCGACGATCCCGAGCACCTTGGCGAAGGGTTGGTCTCGGCTTCACGGCGGAGTGTCTGAGGAAGGGAGAGAGAGTGGAGAGGAGCAAATGAGAGGGGGAGAGAGTTCCAGAGAGGGGTTGGGGGGTTTTATTCCGATGGTGGTACCGGTCTATGGTGCTCCGTCGAAGATCACCATTGGTCGTCGTGGGCGGTCGTGTGGGGCGGCACGGTGAGCTGAGTCCAGGGAACGGGCAAAAGGTGTCGGTGGCTGGCTGTGCCAAGCGAGAGTGGGTCGGGTTCAGAGAAGGAAGAAAAGAAACGGTGCGTGGCGAGGGCGTGACGGTGCATGGCAAGGCAGGGCGATGGTGGCGTTGGGCTGGCAACACGATGCCATGCAGGTGCGTGCGTGGGGCGTGGCTGGGCAAGGCGGAGGCGCACCAGAACGTGGTGTCCGCTCTGGGCGCGCTGGGCGGCCCGATGGCATAGCACTGACAAGGACGGGGCGCTGTCTACGGCCACGCTCGTCCAGACCCGACTCGGGGAATTGATTTCCCGTGTCCAGTTGAGCCTGGCGGCGAGGTGACTGCACGGGAGGTAGACGGTGGCGCTCTGGCCGGTCATGGCGCCCATCGTGGCAATGGCGACGGCGCAAGCGGCGTGAGGTGCTGCTGGTGTGTGGCTGCGAGGTGGGGTCGTGGAGGGTGGTCTGCAGGGTGGCGCACGATCACTGGGGGTTGGCAAAAGAGAGAGAGTAACGATCGAAGAGGGAAGGAGAGGGAAACGATCTAGCAGGGCCTCGGGCTACTCCCCTCCCTCGATGCCAACAGAGAAACGACAAGGTCGATCTCTGCCCAGATTTTCTTGCTGGGCTTAGAAAAGACCTGCTGGGGAATCCCTTTGGTCGGTTTGCATTGAAAGAAAAAGAGATCAAGGGAAGAGAGAAGGAGAGAAACAATGGTGAGGGTATTTGAGTCCAAAATTCAAATTTGAATTTGAATTATTCAAACTTGGTCTGAAAGTTGAGCTAGGATTGTATCCAGAGGTATCCAAGGTGCTCAGGAGCATAAGACCAAAGTTTGAAAATTTTAGAGCTAGATAAACTAGGGTTTTGGAGAAGCTCCTAATTTTCAAATAAGGGAGTAAAAATAAAAGAACAAGAAAAGAAGGAGAGGTGATCTCACCAATGATCTATACTAGTTACAATCCTAGTTAAGGGGTAAACGCCAAAGTTTCAAGAGTTTTGAGGATGGCAAGCTAGGGTTTTTAAGATGCACCCAATTTTCGAAGTAATGCGAGAAGGAAAAGAAAAATAAAGAGAAAGAGTTTTGGGCAAGCAAGAAATAGCATGCTAGGTCTAGTTTTGAGAGCAAACCAGCCTAGCTCCATTATTTCATGCATAAAATCATAAAGCCATTCTAGTTCATGAAATTTAAGCATGGAAAAAGTTCTAGAATTAAGGTATGAAATAATGCACACACATGCACTCATGAAATCATGCACGCACATAAAATTACATTTGCTAGCTCGCACACATGCACTCATGCATTCATAGGGCACATATGCATCGCTGAGCAAGAGCTTGTTAATTACCCACAAATAGCACTTAAGTAGGTTTTAACTCGGGCAACAAAAGTGGGGGTGTTACAGACCTTCCCCCCTTAGAAGAATCTCGTCCCGAGATTCCGCAGCTAAGCGTGAAGTAGTTCAGGAAACTCTCGCTGAAGATAATCTTCACGTTCCCACGTGGCTTCATCTTCGGTATGATTACTCCATTGCACCTTATACATCTTGATCTTGCCTCTACGGGTAAGACGGACATCTTCTTCAAGAATGCGGACGGGTCTCTCCCGATAGGTGAGGTCAGAATTTAGATCAATGGAGTTGTGGTCGATCTCAGTGAAGGTCTCGGGTTTGTTGGGTACTCGAAGGCATTTGCGGAGTTGCGACACGTGGAAGATATCATGGAACTCGGATAGCTCTGGGGGTAGCTCCAGTTTGTAAGACATGGTGCCTTTACGCTCCAAGATCTTGAATGGTCCAATGTATCGGGGTGCAAGTTTGCCTTTGACGTGGAAGCGTTGCATACCCTTGAGCGGTGTGACTCGAAGGTAGACAAAGTCTCCCACATTAAAGGTGACGGGTCTTCTTTTAGGGTCGGCATAACTCTTCTGTTGGGACTGGGCTGCTTTCAAACGGTTGCGGATGAGCTGGACTTGCTCTTCAGCCTCCCTGATAACATCAGGTCCGAACACTTGACTTTCTCCAGTCTCAGACCAGTTGAGAGGGGTACGGCACTTGCGTCCGTAGAGGGCTTCAAAAGGGGCCATTTGGAAGCTAGCTTGATAGCTATTATTGTAAGAAAACTCTGCGAAAGGTAGACATTCCTCCCACTTGGCTCCATATGAGAGGACGCAAGCTCTAAGCATGTCTTCGAGGATTTGGTTTACTCTTTCGGTTTGGCCACCAGTCTGCGGGTGATAGGCTGTGCTGAAGGAGAGTGTTGTCCCCAAGGCTTCGTGAAGTTTGTTCCAGAATCTTGAGGTGAACTGAGTGCCCCGATCAGTCACAATTTTCTTGGGCACTCCATGAAGGCTGACAATTCTGGACATGTACAGATCGGCTAGGTCTCGGCCTTTATGGGTGGTCTTGACAGGTAGAAAATGAGCGACCTTAGTTAGGCGGTCAACGATAACCCAAATGGAGTTGTGCCCTCGATTTGATCTTGGCAGCCCAGTGATGAAGTCCATTCCGACTTCCTCCCACTTCCACATGGGCACTTTTAGCGGCTGCAGTAAACCTGCGGGCTTTTGGTGCTCAGCCTTGACTTGCTGACAAACGTCGCATCGTGCGATATAGAAGGCTATCTCTCGCTTCATACCGTGCCACCAAAAACGTTCCTTCAAGTCCTGGTACATTTTGGTGCCTCCGGGATGAATAGAGTAAGGGGTATCATGGGCCTCCTTCAGGATGGACTGCTTCAACTCCTCGATGCTGGGGACACACAGGCGGCCTTTGTACCATAGCACACCTTCCTGGTCAATTGAAAACCCAGGGACTTCCTCTCGTCCCATTCTACGCTTGATGCCTTCGATACTCTCGTGTCCCTTCTGAGCTTCCTTAATGATGTCCGTGAGTGTGGGTCGGACTTCAAGATTCGCTAGAAAACCGTGACTTACAAGCTGAAGTCCAAACTTCTCGAACTCCTCACATAAGGTGGGTTGGCTGGATTTCAATATGGCATTAAGAGAGCAAGGTTCTCGGCTGAGGGCATCAGCGACCACATTCGCTTTACCAGGATGGTAATGAATGCCTAGGTCGTAGTCTTTGATAAGTTCAATCCATCTCCTTTGTCTCATGTTCAACTCTTTCTGGGTGAAGATATATTTTAGGCTCTTGTGGTCAGTGTAGATCTCACAATGGTTCCCCATAAGGTAATGTTGCCATGTCTTGAGGGCATGGACAATGGCGGCAAGCTCGAGATCATGAGTGGGGTAATTCATCTCATGAGGGTGCAGTTGACGGGATAGGTAGGCAATAACCTTGCCGTCTTGCATAAGGACACTTCCGAGACCAAGCTTGGATGCATCGCAGTAGACGTCAAAGCTCTTGGTAATGTCGGGCATGGTCAAGATAGGAGCTGACATGAGTCTCTTCTTGAGCTCTTGGAAGCTCTGCTCGCACTTCTCAGTCCACTCAAACTTTTTATCTTTCTTGAGTAGCTGAGTCAGCGGGCGGGCAATGCTAGAAAACCCTTCTACAAACTTTCGATAGTATCCCGCTAGACCAAGGAATGCTCGGACTTCGGTGGGGTTGGTTGGGGCTTTCTTTTCCGTGATGGAGGTAATTTTTGAGGGGTCCACAGATACTCCACCAGCTGAGAGTACATGGCCAAGGAATCCAACCTCTTTCAGCCAAAATTCACATTTGCTGAACTTGGCGTAGAGTTGTTGTTCACGCAGGGTTCCCAAAACTAGCCGCAGATGTTCTGCGTGCTCTTCCTCGGTCTTAGAATAGACCAAGATGTCATCGATGAAGACCACCACAAAATTGTCGAGGAACTTCATGAATACCTTATTCATGAGATTCATGAAATAGGCGGGGGCATTGGTTAGGCCGAATGACATGACTGTGTACTCAAATAGACCATAGCGAGTGGTGAAAGCGGTCTTGGGAATGTCAGACTCTCGGACCTTCAGCTGATGATATCCGGTGCGGAGATCTATTTTGGAGAACACTTTGGCTCCATTCAGCTGATCAAACAGGTCTTCAATCTTCGGAAGTGGGTACTTATTTTTGATGGTTACTTCATTGAGCCTACGGTAGTCCACACACAGTCGTATGGTACCGTCTCACTTGTCCACAAATAGAACAGGCGATCCCCATGGTGAAGCGCTAGGACGGATAAGGCCTTTGCTGAGCATGTCAGCAAGTTGCTTCTTTAACTCCTCAAGTTCTTGGGGGTTCATACGATAGGGTCGCTGAGCAATGGGAGCTGTTCCGGGAATCAACTCAATTACGAATTCGATATCCCGGTCAGGGGGCATACCTGGCAGCTCCTCAGCGAAGACATCGGGGTACTCACATACCACCGGAACTTGATCAAGAATCGGCCCAGAGACAGACTTCTTGTAGTAGGCTTTGCGGGATGGCATGGTTGCAATGTGCTCAATTTGAACTCCATCACTGCTGGTTATGGTTATAGCTTTCTGAGCGCAGTCTATCTGACCCTGGTACTTGGACATCCAGTCCATTCCAAGCACCACGTCCAAACCCTTTGTGCCTAGAATGATCAAGTTGGCCTTGAATGACTCCCCATGGATAACTACCGGCACATCTATGCAATTCCTCTTAGTTTTTATGACCGACCCGGGGATCTGAACTAACATAGTTCTAAGCATCATGGTTGGTTCTAGCTTTCCCTTCTCAACGAAGTTCTCAGTCACGAAAGAATGGGACGCACCCGAATCAAACAGTACTCTTGCAGGGGTAGAGTTAACAAGAAACGTACCCAGAACGATATCAGGTGCTTCGGCAGCCTCTTCAGCAGAAACATGGTTCAGGCAGCCTCTTGCTACATTTGCTTGGTTCTTCGGGTTCCGTCCAGAGGGTCCACGGCCTTGACCCTGATTAGGTCTCGGCACGCTGAGGCTCGGGGCTGATGGTTTCTTCAGGGGGCATTCCTTAGAGAAATGCCCTGGCTGGCCACAAGTATAGCAGCCACTACCTTGGCTGCGGTTGGCAGGGTTGAAAGTGTTGCGATTCCCTCCCGAAGGATTTCCGCCAGAGGGGCGGTTGCCTGAGTACTGGCGGTTGGGGTTGTTAGGCCTGGGAGCTTGAGAGGCGAACCTCTGAGGGGGTGGCACAGACCTTGATGGGGGCATGCTGCGGGATCTCTGACTGCTTGATCCACCCTGATTCATCATCCTCCTTTTCGGCTTTCACGGGCAGCCTTGTTCTTGTCCTCGACCATGATGGCAGCATCAACCAAGGACTCCATGTCGTGGTAGGGTACGGTGACCAAATAAGGCTGCAGGTCTTCCTGAAGTCCATTTAAGAAGCGCTCCCGCTTCTTCTCATCAGTGTCGATGTCGTTTGGGGCATACCTCTCCCAGGTGGTGAACTTGTCGAGGTATTCGGTGACGCTCATACCTCCTTGCTTGAGGTTAAGGAATTTGTCACGCATGATCTTGAGGAGTCCAGAGGGAACGTGGGCCTTGCGGAACTTGGTCTTGAAGGCTTCCCAAGTCATCACTTGGCCCTCAGGCTGCATGGCACGGACGTTCTCCCACCATGCGCCTGCGGCGCCAGCTAGGAAATGGGTGGCGTAGAGCACCTTCTCGTTTGCTCCAACTCCCGCATACTCGAGCTTGTTCTCAATGGTGCGGAGCCAGTCGTCGGCGTCCAAGGGTTCGGTAGACTTGGTGAATATTGGTGGGTTGGAATTTTGGAAGTTCCTAAGCGTGTTGCGGGGTTCTTCACCATCGTGGCCACCATTGTTGTTGTGGTTGGTGGCCATCTGGTCGAGTTGCTGGAGTGTAGCTAGGTTAGCTTGACGCTCGGTGCGTGCGGCTTCACGCTCCTCCAACAGGAGCCGCAGCACTTGCGTCATGTTAGGCTCAGGAGGTGGGGGCGGTTCATTGCCAGCATGGGCACCAGTCTCCGGAGCCATTCTGGAGAGGAGTGAATTTGTGAGATTTAAAACAAGGGAACGTATGCAGGTTTCATAAGAAAGAAGGAACTATACTCATGCATAGCATACATCCATGGCATACATACATAACATGCTCCAACAACCATACATAACAAGTCCATGCATACATAATATATACAAGCAAAAGGGTGCCAAACATGTCCAGGCACACACTCATACCACACATAGTCGCATACAACAAGCATAGCAAATGGTTCTAGATAGACCATACAACACCGATACGTAAAAGGGTCGAACTAAACACTACGTGGCATCCTAAGTGAGAGGTAGGGTGGTGAGACCTACTCGTCGCCGCTAACGTCGGGAACTCGCTCCTCGGGGTCCTCCTCGCTAGGAGTCTCAGGAGCGTAGAAGTCGAGGATAGCATTGCGGTCATCACCGCTCTCGCTACCACGGTCGTCATCATCGGTACTAGCGAGCTCCTCGTCGAACGCCTCCTGGTGGTCGTCGTCGCGGCCGAGCACCTCCTCATTCTCCTTGCGGAGCTCGGCGGTCTCCTCCTCCAACTCGGACACGTGGCTCTCAAGAGAAGCCAAGTGCTCCTCCAACTCGCGGACGCGCCTCCTCAGAGCCTTGTTCTTCTTCACGATCTTCCTCTTGGCAACGAGGAGACGGTGACGTGAGAAGATAGATTCCTGGAGGTCCTCGCGGAGAGCAGCGAGCTCGAGTCCCCTCTCGTCGGCGACCATCCGGACATGGTCTAGATGCTCCTGCGTGTGGTGCAGGTAAGCCTCAGTGTGGCAGAAGTGGCGGCCAAAGGGAGTGGGCACCGCGGCCTGGTGGGGAAAGCCATCGGCATCGACCCTCCCGTAGTGCTCGTAACGAGTCCCAAGCAACTCGTCGAAGTGGAGGTGGACTAGGCGCGAGATGGCGTGACGCAGAACGCGCATCAGGCCATCGCCCCAGTTGTGCTCGACCACCTCGAAGGTGAACTCCGGTGAGGTGGGCGGAACCTCCTTCCCGCAGACCTGGCATACCACTCGGATAGCCAGCTCGCGGGTGCCCTCCTTGAACAGCTGATAACCGCGCACCTTGGGACGCGGTTGCCCAAGGAGCGCAGTCAACTCCACCAGGTCCCTCTCGAAGACCAGTACGTCCGCGTGGGTACCAACCTGACGGTGTGTGGTAGGGGCATCCATCTACACAAATTTTAGAGTAGAATTTATTAATGACTTACCCAAGTGTGCAAAATTTATACATAAGTAAAAACTTGAATTTAAATGCAAGTAATTAAAGATGCTTAAAGAGTAAGGGAAGAGATGAGAGCAATATATATTTACCTTTGATATATATAGCCATCTCTTTTACTTTAAGAAAGTAGTTTTCGGTTCGGTCTAATGCCCATGCTAAACTAGGGTTTCCTAAGGTCAGGATGGCTCTGATACCAACTCTGTGGGGACCCCGGCTTACCACCCGGGATACCCGTTATGCATACAATTCACGATCCCAGGAGACCGTCGTGAATCCACATAACAGAGTTGGCATTACAGATACATCATCCATTGCATAAATAAGTCATTAAGTCTTACATAGCCGCTTGGCTGAATACACACGCCTCACAGGGCAAGTTCAGCAGACACACTAATATAATAGCAGCGGATACACATAGCGTAGTGACCCAGGTCAGGCCTACTACCCTACAGGCGACTGACCAGGAAACAAATCCTAATTCGCACCGGCGTCGTCATACTCCTCGTCGTCTTCATCGTAGTCATCTCCGAAGTCTGGCCAAGTTAATAGCCAGGGACAAAGCCGTGAGTACATTTTGGAATTGTACTCGCAAACCATCTAAGAGGGGAATTGATTCACATGCTATATGGCTGTAGCAAGGGTTGGCTTAGTTTAGTGTCTATGTGCTACTAACTTCTCGTGTTGATATAGCATGTCCCACGACATATCTATATCCTTATTAAAGAAGAATCTTGAATCATTTAGTAAAATCTCTAGGAAAGGGGGAAACTCCTTTTTAGAATAGATCGGTGGTCAATTGAACATGACCACCTCAAAGCATCGGCAGTACCCTCCAAGTACTCCGATCCACTCCCATGCCACGGCAGTACCCTCCAAGTACTCCTTCCGGCACAAAACTCCATTTTTCCAGAAAACCATTTATAAAACCAAAACCTGGCATTGTGCAATGTAGTGATCTCCACAACCGTCCATGACCGAGGATGCGGCTATTCGAATAGTTTTACACTCTGCACAGGTTGTACACTTTACCCACACCAACCGATAAATCCGCCGGGATACCACCACGGACCGTCATACACAAGTATGTGGGGTTCGGATAATCGATCGAAGCCTCCATCTATCTCCCTTAGTATGGGTGCCTACCCTGTGGAGTTTACCTCCCCGGCACGCCCCGGCAGTACCTCCTTCAGAGTGTCACCCCGGCGCCACGGCGGGAGAACCCAAGTGTCTTCCGGCCAGATAAATCCCAAAGGATCCCGATTTACTATTGCCCATAACCTTGCGGCAACCCGGATTCCGGAGTCCTGCAGACCCCTATATAGTATGAGGCTCCCCGCACTAAGGCAAATAAACTTCAAACTAAGCCCGTCCCATACCGGGTAATGTGGTTGCACTGTTCAATTGCTTCGAGCGACTACAAAGAAACACCGATGCCTTTTTCCGAAACCACCAACTCCTTTCCTCCATAACCCAATTGTCCACTTGTTCCAAAACCATTTAGAAAACACTTCAGTGGAGTAGATACTACTCCAAGGTTTTCGTAAACATTTTCGAAACCATTTCCGGAAGTTATCCCATCCTAGAGTTTTTGGCTCCACTACAAGTGTTTCCCAAAGACTTCGATGCTAATCATCGAGTCTCTACAATCAGGGGTAATGATAGGTGGTATATGAGTCATCCTCATTTGGATGATGTCAATGCGACCCGTGGAGCTAAGTCACCAACTATTGCTAACTAGAGATAATTAGCAATATAAGAAAAACAATGCAATATGTAAGAGTAATAGTAGAATAATGCATAGTGCTGTGATAGGATTCAGATATGTAACAAGTAGATGGCTTGCCTTGATTGGCTTGTCCCTAGTCACCTTCCTCCTGATACTCAAATACTTCTCCCTCCTCTGCACAGTCGTCGTTCGATTCTATCGCCGGAAAAAGAAAAGAAACATACATACAATGAGCATTCATGCATACATGTGGTTTCATTGAACACATCAAACAACTCAAGCATTTGAGTATCAGAAGCAAACAAGTTTAGGTTTCTGAACATATAACTAATTTATAAAAGAAAATAATCACCAACATATTAGTAAGCAAATTTCTAGTTGCATGGTACTATTCAATCACAAGCAAACACTTGCATACATCAAACATAACACAACATGGCATCAGCACACTTACAGGTAGTTGATAACTTTACAGTAGCAACACAATTGGAAATACACTAAAATACTATAAAGGTGATTAAATAAGGATTTGCTAGTTCTAGGAATCACTAGAATAGCAAAATAATCCTCTAAAACTCTCTGTAGGTTCTAAAATTCTCACAGAGGCCATTCTGGAAAGCTAATCAAATGTTCAACACACTAGAAGTGGAATCACTCCAAAATACTAATTATTTTGCACACAGTAAAACAATTACTACAGGATATTACTAATGCCAAAATAATTACTGCAAGCAAACCACAAGTCCTAAAATGGTAAAACTGGTTTCTATAGATCAGGAATATAGTGTGCTAACAGTGAAAATTGGTTTCATCACTTTTTGACAAACAGAGCAGCATATAAGCAGATAAAGGTATTAATCAATAGATCTAGCAATATTAATCCTTAGATATTATTTAAGATCCTAAAAATCCAACATGCAGAACCAGATGGTTAGCAACTTAGTATTTCATCCTACAAAATTTACCTCATAAATTTCTGAGGCCTAAAACATTTTTAAAATGATTTAAAACTCAGCACACAATCAATAGATGGATTTAACAGAGAAAAAGAAAAGAAGAAAAAGGGCGGGGCAGGCCGGATCTGGCCAGGCTCGGCCAGATCTGGGCCGGATCGGCCCGAAGCTTCGCCGGCCAGCCCGGCTACGGCCGAAAGGGTATGGGGGATCCCTGGCCGCGCGATTAGATGAAGATCGACGGCCGAGAGCCGTCGTCCTCGGCGTCGGCTGCATGCGCGGGAGGGGGCTCGACCTAGGCTAGGGTTTTGTGGGGAAGACGCTTACCGAGCTCGCCGGGGTCAGGCGTGGGCTGAAATCGGCCGAGTCGAGGTCGGAGATGGAGATGGTGGTCGCAGAAGTTGCATGCAGCTGCTAGGGTTCCTCCGAGGTTCACGCCGGCGTCCCACGTCTACGGCAACGGCCTCGTCGACCGCAGCCAACCTGGAAGCAAATGAGGTCAAGGCAAGGTTCAGATGGCGCGAATGGGTTCTGTGAATCGAGGGAGAGGCAGAGAGGGAGAGTGTCTGATCAACGGCCACCTCCACCGTCGCCCTCGGTGATCTACCCGACGATCCCGACCACCTTGGCGAAGGGTTGGTCTCGGCTTCACGGCGGAGTGTCTGAGGAAGGGAGAGAGAGTGGAGAGGAGCAAATGAGAGGGGGAGAGAGTTCCAGAGAGGGGCTGGGGGGTTTTATTCCGACGGTGGTACCGGTCTATGGTGCTCCGTCGAAGATCACCATTGGTCGTCGTGGGCGGTCGTGTGGGGCGGCACGGTGAGCTGAGTCCAGGGAACGGGCAAAAGGTGTCGGTGGCTGGCTGTGCCGAGCGAGAGTGGGTCGGGTTTAGAGAAGGAAGAAAAGAAACGGTGCGTGGCGAGGGCGTGACGGTGCATGGCAAGGCAGGGCGATGGTGGCGTTGGGCTGGCAACACGATGCCGTGCAGGTGCGTGCGTGGGGCATGGCTGGGCAAGGCGGAGGCGCACCAGAACGTGGTGTCCGCTCTGGGCGCGCTGGGCGGCCCGATGGCATAGCACTGACAAGGATGGGGCGCTGTCTACGGCCACGCTCGTCCAGACCCGACTCGGGGAATTGATTTCCCGTGTCCAGTTGAGCCTGGCGGCGAGGTGACTGCACGGGAGGTAGACGGTGGCGCTCTGGCCGGTCATGGCGCCCATCGTGGCAATGGCGACGGCGCAAGCGGCGTGAGGTGCTGCTGGTGTGTGGCTGCGAGGTGGGGTCGTGGAGGGTGGTCTGCAGGGTGGTGCACGATCACTGGGGGTTGGCAAAAGAGAGAGAGAGTAACGATCGAAGAGGGAAGGAGAGTGAAACGATCTAGCAGGGCCTCGGGCTACTCCCCTCCCTCGATGCCAACAGAGAAACGACAAGGTTGATCTCTGCCCAGATTTTCTTGCTGGGCTTAGAAAAGACCTGCTGGGGAATCCCTTTGGTCGGTTTGCATTGAAAGAGAAAGAGATCAAGGGAAGAGAGAAGGAGAGAAACAATGGTGAGGGTATTTGAGTCTGAAATTCAAATTTGAATTTGAATTATTCAAACTTGGTCTGAAAGTTGAGCTAGGATTGTATCCAGAGGTATCCAAGGTGCTCAGGAGCATAAGACCAAAGTTTGAAAATTTTAGAGCTAGATAAACTAGGGTTTTGGAGAAGCTCCTAATTTTCAAATAAGGGAGTAAAAATAAAAGAACAAGAAAAGAAGGAGAGGTGATCTCACCAATGATCTATACTAGTTACAATCCTAGTTATGGGGTAAACGCCAAAGTTTCAAGAGTTTTGAGGATGGCAAGCTAGGGTTTTTAAGATGCACCCAATTTTCGAAGTAATGCGAGAAGGAAAAGAAAAATAAAGAGAAAGAGTTTTAGGAAAGCAAGAAATGGCATGCTAGGTCTAGTTTTGAGAGCAAACCAGCCTAGCTCCATTATTTCATGCATAAAATCATAAAGCCATTCTAGTTCATGAAATTTAAGCATGGAAAAAGTTCTAGAATTAAGGCATGAAATAATGCACACACATGCACTCATGAAATCATGCACGCACATAAAATTACATTTGCTAGCTCGCACACATGTACTCATGCATTCATAGGGCACATATGCATCACTGAGCAAGAGCTTGTTAATTACCCACAAATAGCACTTAAGTAGGTTTTAACTCGGGCAACAAAAGTGGGGGTGTTACAGACCTTCCCCCCTTAGAAGAATCTCGTCCTGAGATTCCGCAGCTAAGCGTGAAGTAGTTCAGGAAACTCTCGCTGAAGATAATCTTCACATTCCCACGTGGCTTCATCTTCGGTATGATTACTCCATTGCACCTTATACATCTTGATCTTGCGTCTACGGGTAAGACGGACATCTTCTTCAAGAATGCGGACGGGTCTCTCCCGATAGGTGAGGTCGGAATTTAGATCAATGGAGTTGTGGTCGATCTCAGTGAAGGTCTCGGGTTTGTTGGGTACTCGAAGGCATTTGCGGAGTTGCGACATGTGGAAGACATCATGGAACTCGGATAGCTCTGGGGGTAGCTCCAGTTTGTAAGACATGGTGCCTTTACGCTCCAAGATCTTGAATGGTCCAATGTATCGGGGTGCAAGTTTGCCTTTGACGTGGAAGCATTGCATACCCTTGAGCGGTGTGACTCGAAGGTATACAAAGTCTCCCACATTAAAGGTGATGGGTCTTCTTTTAGGGTCGGCATAACTCTTCTGTCGGGACTGGGCTGCTTTCAAACGGTTGCGGATGAGCTGGACTTGCTCTTCAGCCTCCCTGATAACATCAGGTCCGAACACTTGACTTTCTCCAGTCTCAGACCAGTTGAGAGGGGTACGGCACTTGCGTCCGTAGAGGGCTTCAAAAGGGGCCATTTGCAAGCTAGCTTGATAGCTATTATTGTAAGAAAACTCTGCGAAAGGTAGACATTCCTTCCACTTGGCTCCATATGAGAGGACGCAAGCTCTAAGCATGTCTTCGAGGATTTGGTTTACTCTTTCGGTTTGGCCACCAGTCTGCGGGTGATAGGCTGTGCTGAAGGAGAGTGTTGTCCCCAAGGCTTCGTGAAGTTTGTTCCAGAATCTTGAGGTGAACTGAGTGCCCTGATCAGTCACAATTTTCTTGGGCACTCCATGAAGGCTGACAATTCTGGACATGTACAGATCGGCTAGGTCTCGGCCTTTATGGGTGGTCTTGACAGGTAGAAAATGAGCGACCTTAGTTAGGCGGTCAACGATAACCCAAATGGAGTCGTGCCCTCGATTTGATCTTGGCAGCCCAGTGATGAAGTCCATTCCGACTTCCTCCCACTTCCACATGGGCACTTTTAGCAGCTGCAGTAAACCTGCGGGCTTTTGGTGCTCAGCCTTGACTCGCTGACAAACGTCGCATCGTGTGATATAGAAGGCTATCTCTCGCTTCATACCGTGCCACCAAAAACGTTCCTTCAAGTCCTGGTACATTTTGGTGCCTCCGGGATGAATAGAGTAAGGGGTATCATGGGCCTCCTTCAGGATGGACTGCTTCAACTCCTCGATGCTGGGGACACACAGGCGGCCTTTGTACCATAGCACACCTTCCTGGTCAATTGAAAACCCAGGGACTTCCTCTCGTCCCATTCTACGCTTGATGCCTTCGATACTCTCGTGTCCCTTCTGAGCTTCCTTAATGATGTCCGTGAGTGTGGGTCGGACTTCAAGATTTGCTAGAAAACCGTGACTTACAAGCTGAAGTCCAAACTTCTCGAACTCCTCACATAAGGTGGGTTGGCTGGATTTCAATATGGCATTAAGAGAGCAAGGTTCTCGGCTGAGGGCATCAGCGACCACATTCGCTTTACCAGGATGGTAATGAATGCCTAGGTCGTAGTCTTTGATAAGTTCAATCCATCTCCTTTGTCTTATGTTCAACTCTTTCTGGGTGAAGATATATTTTAGGCTCTTGTGGTCGGTGTAGATCTCACAACGGTTCCCCATAAGGTAATGTCGCCATGTCTTGAGGGCATGGACAACGGCGGCAAGCTCGAGATCATGAGTGGGGTAATTCATCTCATGAGGGCGCAGTTGACGGGATAGGTAGGCAATAACCTTGCCGTCTTGCATAAGGACACTTCTGAGACCAAGCTTGGATGCATCGCAGTAGACGTCAAAGCTCTTGGTAATGTCGGGCATGGTCAAGATAGGAGCTGACACGAGTCTCTTCTTGAGCTCGTGGAAGCTCTGCTCGCACTTCTCAGTCCACTCAAACTTTTTATCTTTCTTGAGTAGCTGAGTCAGCGGGCGGGCAATGCTGGAAAACCCTTCTACAAACTTTCGATAGTATCCCGCTAGACCAAGGAATGCTCGGACTTCGGTGGGGTTGGTTGGGGCTTTCTTTTCCGTGATGGAGGTAATTTTTGAGGGGTCCACGGATACTCCACCAGCTGAGAGTACATGGCCAAGGAATCCAACCTCTTTCAGCCAAAATTCACATTTGCTGAACTTGGCGTAGAGTTGTTGTTCACGCAGGGTTCCCAAAACTAGCCGCAGATGTTCTGCGTGCTCTTCCTCGGTCTTAGAATAGACCAAGATGTCATCGATGAAGACCACCACAAACTTGTCGAGGAACTTCATGAATACCTTATTCATGAGATTCATGAAATAGGCGGGGGCATTGGTTAGGCCGAATGACATGACTGTGTACTCAAATAGGCCATAGCGAGTGGTGAAAGCGGTCTTGGGAATGTCAGACTCTCGGACCTTCAGCTGATGATATCCGGTGCGGAGATCTATTTTGGAGAACACTTTGGCTCCATTCAGCTGATCAAACATGTCTTCAATCTTCGGAAGTGGGTACTTATTTTTGATGGTTACTTCATTGAGCCTACGGTAGTCCACACACAGTCGTATGGTACCGTCTCGCTTGTCCACAAATAGAACAGGCGATCCCCATGGCGAAGCGCTGGGACGGATAAGGCCTTTGCTGAGCATGTCAGCAAGTTGCTTCTTTAACTCCTCAAGTTCTTGGGGGTTCATACGATAGGGTCACTGAGCAATGGGAGCTGTTCCGGGAATCAACTCAATTACGAATTCAATATCCCGGTCAGGGGGCATACCTGGCAGCTCCTCAGGGAAGACGTCGGGGTACTCACATACCACCAGAACTTGATCAAGAATCGGCCCAGAGACAGACTTCTTGTAGTAGGCTTTGCGGGATGGCATGGTTGTAATGTGCTCAATTTGAACTCCATCACTGCTGGTTATGGTTATAGCTTTCCGAGCGCAGTCTATCTGACCCTGGTACTTGGACATCCAGTCCATTCCAAGCACCACGTCCAAACCCTTTGTGCCTAGAATGATCAAGTTGGCCTTGAATGACTCCCCATGGATAACTACCGGCACATCTATGCAATTCCTCTTAGTTTTTACGACTGACCCGGGGATCTGAACTAACATAGTTCTAAGCATCATGGTTGGTTCTAGCTTTCCCTTCTCAACGAAGTTCTCAGTCACGAAAGAATGGGACGCACCCGAATCAAACAGTACTCTTGCAGGGGTAGAGTTAACAAGAAACGTACCCAGAACGATATCAGGTGCTTCGGCAGCCTCTTCAGCAGAAACATGGTTCAGGCGGCCTCTTGCTACATTTGCTTGGTTCTTCGGGTTCCGTCCAGAGGGTCCACGGCCTTGACCCTGATTAGGTCTCAGCGCGCTGAGGCTCGGGGCTGATGGTTTCTTCAGGGGGCATTCCTTAGAGAAATGCCCTGGCTGGCCACAAGTATAGCAGCCACTACCTTGGCTGCGGTTGGCAGGGTTGAAAGTGTTGCGATTCCCTCCAGAAGGATTTCCACCAGAGGGGCGGTTGCCTGAGTACTGGCGGTTGGGGTTGTTAGGCCTAGGAGCTTGAGAGGCGAACCTCTGAGGGGGTGGCGCAGACCTTGATGGGGGCATGCTGCGGGATCTCTGACTGCTTGATCCACCCTGATTCATCATCCTCCTTTTTCGGCTTTCACGGGCAGCCTTGTTCTTGTCCTCGACCATGATGGCGGCATCAACCAAGGACTCCATGTCGTGGTAGGGTACGGCGACCAAATAAGGCTGCAGGTCTTCCTGAAGTCCATTTAAGAAGCGCTCCTGCTTCTTCTCATCAGTGTCGATGTCGTTAGGGGCATACCTCCCCCAGGTGGTGAACTTGTCGAGGTATTCGGTGACGCTCATACCTCCTTGCTTGAGGTTAAGGAATTTGTCACGCATGATCTTGAGGAGTCCAGAGGGAACGTGGGCCTTGCGGAACTTGGTCTTGAAGGCTTCCCAAGTCATCACTTGGCCCTCAGGCTGCATGGCACGGACGTTCTCCCACCATGCGCCTGCGGCGCCAGCTAGGAAATGGGTGGCGTAGAGCACCTTCTCGTTTGCTCCAACTCCCGCATACTCGAGCTTGTTCTCGATGGTGCGGAGCCAGTCGTCGGCGTCCAAGGGTTCGGTAGACTTGGTGAATATTGGTGGGTTGGAATTTTGGAAGTTCCTAAGCGTGTTGCGGGGTTCTTCACCATCGTGGCCACCATTGTTGTTGTGGTTGGTGGCCATCTGGGCGAGTTGCTGGAGTGTAGCTAGGTTAGCTTGACGCTCGGTGCGTGCGGCTTCACGCTCCTCCAACAGGAGCCGCAACACTTGCGTCATGTCGGGCTCAGGAGGTGGGGGCGGTTCGTTGCCAGCATGGGCACCAGTCTCCGGAGCCATTCTGGAGAGGAGTGAATTTGTGAGATTTAAAACAAGGGAACGTATGCAGGTTTCATAAGAAAGAAGGAACTATACTCATGCATAGAATACATCCATGGCATACATACATAACATGCTCCAACAATCATACATAACAAGTCCATGCATACATAATATATACAAGCAAAAGGGTGCCAAACATGTCCAGGCACACACTCATACCACACATAGTCGCATACAACAAGCATAGCAAATGGTTCTAGATAGACCATACAACACCGATACGTAAAAGGGTCGAACTAAACACTACGCGGCATCCTAAGTGAGAGGTAGGGTGGTGAGACCTACTCGTCGTCGCTAATGTCGGGAACTCGCTCCTCGGGGTCCTCCTCGCTAGGAGTCTCAGGAGCGTAGAAGTCAAGGATAGCGTTGCGGTCATCACCGCTCTCGCTACCACGGTCGTCATCATCGGTACTAGCGGGCTCCTCGTCGAACGCCTCCTGGTGGTCGTCGTCGCGGCTGAGCACCTCCTCATTCTCCTTGCGGAGCTCGGCGGTCTCCTCCTCCAACTCGGACACGTGGCTCTCAAGAAAAGCCAAGTGCTCCTCCAACTCGCGGACGCGCCTCCTCAGAGCCTTGTTCTTCTTCACGATCTTCCTCTTGGCAACGAGGAGACGGTGATGTGAGAAGATAGACTCCTGGAGGTCCTCGCGGAGAGCAGCGAGTTCGAGTCCCCTCTCGTCGGCGACCATCCGGACATGGTCCAGATGCTCCTGCGTGTGGTGCAGGTAAGCCTCAGTGTGGCAGAAGTGGCGGCCGAAGGGAGTGGGCACCGCGGCCTGGTGGGGAAAGCCATCGGCGTCGACCCTCCCGTAGTGCTCGTAACGAGTCCCAAGCAACTCGTCGAAGTGGAGGTGGACTAGGCGCGAGATGGCGTGACGCAGAACGCGCATCAGGCCATCGCCACAGTTGTGCTTGACCACCTCGAAGGTGAACTCCGGTGAGGTGGGCGGAACCTCCTTCCCGCGGACCTGGCATACCACTCGGATAGCCAGCTCGCGGGTGCCCTCCTCGAACAGCTGATAACCGCGCACCTCGGGATGCGGTCGCCCAAGGAGCGCAGTCAACTCCACCAGGTCCCTCTCGAAGACCAGTACGTCCGCGTGGGTACCAACCTGACGGTGCGCGGTAGGGGCATCCATCTACACAAATTTTAGAGTAGAATTTATTAATGACTTACCCAAGTGTGCAAAATTTATACATAAGTAAAAACTTGAATTTAAATGCAAGTAATTAAAGATGCTTAAAGAGTAAGGGAAGAGATGAGAGCAATATATATTTACCTTTGATATATATAGCCATCTCTTTTACTTTAAGAAAGTAGTTTTCGGTTCGATCTAACGCCCATGCTAAACTAGGGTTTCCTAAGGCCAGGATGGCTCTGATACCAACTCTGTGGGGACCCCGGCTTACCACCCGGGATACCCGTTATGCATACAATTCACGATCCCAGGAGACCATCGTGAATCCACATAACAGAGTTGGCATTACAGATACATTATCCATTGCATAAATAAGTCGTTAAGTCTTACATAGCCGCTTGGCTGAATACACACGCCTCACAGGGCAAGTTCAACAGACACACTAATATAATAGCAGTGGATACACATAGCGTAGTGACCCAGGTCAGGCCTACTACCCTACAGGCGACTGACCAGGAAACGAATCCTAATTCACACCGGCGTCGTCATACTCCTCGTCGTCTTCATCGTAGTCATCTCCGAAGTCTGGCCAAGTTAATAGCCAGGGACAAAGCCGTGAGTACATTTTGGAATTGTACTCGCAAACCATCTAAGAGGGGAATTGATTCACATGCTATATGGCTGTAGCAAGGGTTGGCTTAGTTTAGTGTCTATGTGCTACTAACTTCTCGTGTTGATATAGCATGTCCCATGACATATCTATATCCTTATTAAAGAAGAATCTTGAATCATTTAGTAAAATCTCTAGGAAAGGGGGAAACTCCTTTTTAGAATAGATCGGTGGTCAATCGAACATGACCACCTCAAAGCATCGGCAGTACCCTCCAAGTACTCTGATCCACTCCCGTGCCACGGTAGTACCCTCCAAGTACTCCTTCCGGCACAAAACTCCATTTTTCTAGAAAACCATTTATAAAACCAAAACCTGGCATTGGGCAATGTAGTGATCTCCACAACTGTCCATGACCGAGGACGCGGCTATTCGAATAGTTTTACACTCTGCAGAGGTTGTACACTTTACCCACACCAACCGATAAATCCGCCGGGATACCACCACGGACCGTCATACACAAGTATGCGGGGTTCGGATAATCGATCGAACCCTCCATCTATCTCCCTTAGTACGGGTGCCTACCCTGTGGAGTTTACCTCCCCGGCACGCCCCGGCAGTACCTCCTTCAGAGTGTCACCCCGGCGCCACGGCGGGAGAACCCAAGTGTCTTCCGGCCAGATAAATCCCAAAGGATACCGATTTACTATTGCCCATAACCTTGCGGCAACCCGGATTTCGGAGTCCTGCAGACCCCTATATAGTATGAGGCTCCCCGCACTAAGGCAAATAAACTTCAAACTAAGCCCATCCCATACCGGGTAATGTGGTTGCACTGTTCAATTGCTTCGAGCAACTACAAAGAAACACCGATGCCTTTTTCCGAAACCACCAACTCCTTTCCTCCATAACCCAATTGTCCACTTGTTCCAAAACCATTTAGAAAACACTTCAGTGGAGTAGATACTACTCCAAGGTTTTCGTAAACATTTTCGAAACCATTTCCGGAAGTTATCCCATCCTAGAGTTTTTGGCTCCACTACAAGTGTTTCCCAAAGACTTCGATGCTAATCATCGAGTCTCTACAATCAGGGGTAATGATAGGTGGTAAATGAGTCATCCTCATTTGGATGATGTCAATGCGACCCGTGGAGCTAAGTCACCAACTATTGCTAACTAGAGATAATTAGCAATATAAGAAAAACAATGCAATATGTAAGAGTAATAGTAGAATAATGCATAGTGCTGTGATAGGATTCAGATATGTAACAAGTAGATGGCTTGCCTTGATTGGCTTGTCCCTGGTCACCTTCCTCCTGATACTCAAATACTTCTCCCTCCTCTGCACAGTCGTCATTCGAATCTATCGCCGGAAAAAGAAAAGAAACATACATACAATGAGCATTCATGCATACATGTGGTTTCATTGAACACATCAAACAACTCAAGCATTTGAGTATCAGAAGCAAACAAGTTTAGGTTTCTGAACATATAACTAATTTATAAAAGAAAATAATCACCAACATATTAGTAAGCAAATTTCTAGTTGCATGGTACTATTCAATCACAAGCAAACACTTGCATACATCAAACATAACACAACATGGCATCAGCACACTTACAGGTAGTTGATAACTTTACAGTAGCAACACAATTGGAAATACACTAAAATACTATAAAGGTGATTAAATAAGGATTTGCTAGTTCTAGGAATCACTAGAATAGCAAAATAATCCTCTAAAACTCTCTGTAGGTTCTAAAATTCTCACAGAGGCCATTCTGGAAAGCTAATCAAATGTTCAACACACCAGAAGTGGAATCACTCCAAAATACTAATTATTTTGCACACAGTAAAACAATTACTACAGGATATTACTAATGCCAAAATAATTACTGCAAGCAAACCACAAGTCCTAAAATGGTAAAACTGGTTTCTATAGATCAGGAATATAGTGTGCTAACAGTGAAAATTGGTTTCATCACTTTTTGACAAACAGAGCAGCATATAAGCAGATAAAGGTATTAATCAATAGATCTAGCAATATTAATCCTCAGATATTATTTAAGATCCTAAAAATCCAACATGCAGAACCAGATGGTTAGCAACTTAGTATTTCATCCTACAAAATTTACCTCATAAATTTCTGAGGCCTAAAACATTTTTAAAACGATTTAAAACTCAGCACACAATCAATAGATGGATTTAACAGAGAAAAAGAAAAGAAGAAAAAGGGTGGGGCAGGCCGGATCTGGCCAGGCTCGGCCAGATCTGGGCCGGATCGGCCTGAAGCTTCGCCGGCCAGTCCGGCTACGGCCGAAAGGGTACGGGGGATCCCTGGCCGCGCGATTAGATGAAGATCGACGGCCGAGAGCCGTCGTCCTCGGCGTCGGCTGCATGCGCGGGAGGGGGCTCGACCTGGGCTAGGGTTTTGTGGGGAAGACGCTTACCGAGCTCGCCGGGGTCAGGCGTGGGCTGAAATCGGCCGAGTCGAGGTCGGAGATGGAGATGGTGGTCGCAGAAGTTGCATGCAGCAGCTAGGGTTCCTCCGAGGTTCACGCCGGCGTCCCACGTCTACGGCAACGGCCTCGTCGACCGCAGCCAACCTGGAAGCAAATGAGGTCAAGGCAAGGTTCAGATGGCGCGAATGGGTTCTGTGAATCGAGGGAGAGGCAGAGAGGGAGAGTGTCTGATCAACGGCCACCTCCACCGTCGCCCTCGGTGATCTACCCGACGATCCCAAGCACCTTGGCGAAGGGTTGGTCTCGGCTTCATGGCGGAGTGTCTGAGGAAGGGAGAGAGAGTGGAGAGGAGCAAATGAGAGGGGGAGAGAGTTCCAGAGAGGGGCTGGGGGGTTTTATTCCGATGGTGGTACCGGTCTATGGTGCTCCATCGAAGATCACCATTGGTCGTCGTGGGCGGTCGTGTGGGGCGGCACGGTGAGCTGAGTCCTGGGAACGGGCAAAAGGTGTCGGTGGCTGGCTGTGCCGAGCGAGAGTGGGTCGGGTTCAGAGAAGGAAGAAAAGAAACGGTGCGTGGCGAGGGCATGACGGTGCACGGCAAGGCAGGGCGATGGTGGCGTTGGGCTGGCAACACGATGCCGTGCAGGTGCGTGCGTGGGGCGTGGCTGGGCGAGGCGGAGACGCACCGGAACGTGGTGTCCACTCTGGGCGCGCTGGGCGGCCCGATGGCATAGCACTGACAAGGACGGGGCGCTGTCTACGGCCACGCTCGTCCAGACCCGACTCGGGGAATTGATTTCCCGTGTCCAGTTGAGCCTGGCGGCGAGGTGACTGCACGGGAGGTAGACGGTGGCGCTCTGGCCGGTCATGGCGCCCATCGTGGCAATGGCGACGGCGCAAGCGGCGTGAGGTGCTGCTGGTGTGTGGCTGCGAGGTGGGGTCGTGGAGGGTGGTCTGCAGGGTGGCGCACGATCACTGGGGGTTGGCAAAAGAGAGAGAGTAACGATCGAAGAGGGAAGGAGAGGGAAATGATCTAGCAGGGCCTCGGGCTACTCCCCTCCCTCGATGCCAACAGAGAAATGACAAGGTCGATCTCTGCCCAGATTTTCTTGCTGGGCTTAGAAAAGACCTACTGGGGAATCCCTTTGGTCGGTTTGCATTGAAAGAAAAAGAGATCAAGGGAAGAGAGAAGGAGAGAAACAATGGTGAGGGTATTTGAGTCCGAAATTCAAATTTGAATTTGAATTATTCAAACTTGGTCTGAAAGTTGAGCTAGGATAGTATCCAGAGGTATCCAAGGTGCTCAGGAGCATAAGACCAAAGTTTGAAAATTTTAGAGCTAGATAAACTAGGGTTTTGGAGAAGCTCCTAATTTTCAAATAAGGGAGTAAAAATAAAAGAACAAGAAAAGAAGGAGAGGTGATCTCACCAATGATCTATACTAGTTACAATCCTAGTTAAGGGGTAAACGCCAAAGTTTCAAGAGTTTTGAGGATGGCAAGCTAGGGTTTTTAAGATGCACCCAATTTTCGAAGTAATGCGAGAAGGAAAAGAAAAATAAAGAGAAAGAGTTTTGGGCAAGCAAGAAATAGCATGCTAGGTCTAGTTTTGTGAGCAAACCAGCCTAGCTCCATTATTTCATGCATAAAATCATAAAGCCATTCTAGTTCATGAAATTTAAGCATGGAAAAAGTTCTAGAATTAAGGCATGAAATAATGCACACACATGCACTCATGAAATCATGCACGCACATAAAATTACATTTGCTAGCTCGCACACATGCACTCATGCATTCATTGGGCACATATGCATCGCTGAGCAAGAGCTTTTTAATTACCCACAAATAGCACTTAAGTAGGTTTTAACTCGGGCAACAAAAGTGGGGGTGTTACAGGTAACCCGGCTGATGCTATTTGTAAAATGTCTATCTTCATGCAGCAGTGGAGGGCTCTGGTCAGACCAAGGGAGAGGGCGCTGGTGGACGCGGCGCTCGGAGAGGTTAGACGACTTCATGCGAGATCCAGAGCAGATGCTTAGTCTTCGATAGGCCTCTTTTACTCTGCCTGGGTGTGTCGGCATTTTCAGTTGTCTTTCCTGTTAGCTAGGGTGGGAGAAACCCTGTCATCGTTCTTGTATTATCGGATCATGAACTTGCTGTATGTCGTGTTGCTTTATTAATTTAAAGCTGGGCCAGCGGCCTTCCGTTTAACCATACATATTCGATGGACGAGGATGCCTTACCAAGGGTGACAGGACGCGACGAAGAAGATGGTCGCGGCCGGCTCGGTGATTGATGATGGCGATGCTCGCGTACTCCTCTAGCTTGGCGAAGTGGACGACGATGTTCATATCTTCTTGGCTATGTTGCATGTGTCAACGGTGAAGTCGGTGTCGTCCTTCTGAAGCTCAGAGAGGCCTCTCGCGCCGGTGGCGGTGAACGGAGCGGCGGCGGCCAACATTATAAATATAACACATGACCATGTCTAGGAGGTAGAGGGCTATTAGTTTAGTCTAACGTGAAAAGGATTTGAGATAAAGTAGATCGGAGACATCGTATCGTTGCGATGAACTCCAATGGCATCGCAGACAACAGCGACAACACGATGCACCACGATGTCCTAAAGGTAGGCGATCTCTATTAGAGTCTTCTGGTACAAGGGTCATACGATATGATCACTGAGGGCGGCGAGATCTTGTGATGAACTCAAATTTGAGGCTGATCTTGGCATGGTTGGAACGGGCTGTAGATAGGTCCTTTCGAAAAAGTTTAAGAACGAAAGTAAAGGAGGATAACAAGAGGTACATGGTGCTCTCCACGGTTTGTATTGGTATGTACTGAGGAGCGAGATCAGGCGGTGAATGCCAACGGATGGCATTTAGAGCATGACGTCGGTTTGCGAAATTAAATTGTTTAAATGAGGAATAAAAGCACTGAATGGAAAGGCTATATAATTCTAAGAAACTTTCGTGTTTATATCGAAGAGAAACGGCAACTAGAGTTAATGGGAGAATGAGGGAAAAGTAACTGCCATGAATGTACGTTGAGCTCTTAACGCGAGGAGGAAGACGACTAGCTCGGTGGCTGGTTCGTTGGCTCGAGCTTGATGGGCCGAAAAGGCTGGGCAGCCCAAGTTACTTGGCACATGTTTTTTTTTTCTTATTTCCTTTTTGTTCTTTCCTGTTGTATTTTGTAACTCCTTCAAATTAACTCCCAATAGAGTTAAAATACAGCATATAAATGCCACTTCGTTTTAATAATTTTTTTAATACATCTTATATAACTTACATGAGTTTTGGATAACTTTTATTAAAAAAATATTTTAAAAAATATTTTTTCAAATAATTTTCTAAGAAGGTAAAATCCAAATTTGAATTAGGTTCACTATCAAGATAATTGTGTTTTTGTATTATCAAAAGTTGAAATTCTTTGAGAATTTTCAAACCAAGACAATCAATCAAAGGCAATGTTTATTTAATTTTCACATTCCAATTTTTTGGGATGTGACACAAAAGACTGGGAGCGACCAACTAAGAGAGCAATAACGGCCATAATCATGTAGAGCGACAAAGCGATATTAAAAGAAGCATAAGATGGCATCAAAAGTCAAAAACTAAATAATCATAAAGGCTATTGGCGACTTTGTAAGAGTCTAACATGTGTGAGCATGCGCCAAGTCAACCCAAATAAAGCATCAAAGGAGAAAACCAAAATAATGCTTCCAAACGATAAAAATAACGCATGATTTTTTCAAAGGCTCATTAAGCAATCTCAGTTATTTGAGACAAGTCATACTACAGCAAAACCACTAAGCATACTATCAAAAAGACATCAAGCACGACATGAAAAATTCTAAGCCGCAGTCTACACAAGCTCCTTCTTGTACCACTTTTTTGCATAAAGCTTTTTCTCTTTTCCAACACCATTCAAACTTTTTATAAACACCTCTTTTGATGAAAACCAATAAAGACCAGAGGCAAAAATACACCTTGATGAAAAGATATAACAAGATCTGAACGCAAATCAAGGCGAAAATGAAAACTAAACGCAGTTCTCGAAAAAGAAGAACACTCGTTGAAACAAATAGAGTGATAAACGGAGTGTTCTTGGCAAATAAAAAGCAAGGCAACTTCTCCAAAAGAAATTTGTTGGGGTCCAACCATTTATTTTAGCAAACAAAACTAAACTAAACTGAAAACAAAAAACAACTGATGTTCCAAGAAAAACGCATAATGCATGAAGCAATAAAAATATAGTGTCTTGAAAGGTGACCTGATTTTTGCCGATGAAGAAGGGGTGCCTCGGGGGCATCCCCAAGCTTTGATGCTTGTACTTCTTGGATATTTCTTGGGGTAATACATGGGCATCCCCAAGCTTGAGCTTTTGTCTGTTCTTCAACTCATCTCATCACTCTCCGATCCCTACACTTGAAAACTTCCTTCATACAAAACTAAACACAAATCTATTAGCAACATTAGTGTAGCATAACATTGAATCAACCCTTTTTGCTTCCGATTTCAACCTAAAATCACCACATATAAAGCATATACTACTGTAGCAACTTCCCCAAATGTTCCGTGATCAAAAGAACTAAAAAAGAAAGCGATAAAGTGGCAAACACAAATATTGGTAGAAATCTGTCAAAACAGAACAGCTGACAAAGGTCGAATTTTTGAGGGATTTTCTGTTACTCAAATAAAAAAGTGTTTATCTAATGAAAGTTTGTATATAACCTGGGGCATATGCACAAGAAATTGGAGGTCCAAAAGATATATAGAGAATTTTCACAAATTTTTACGATGCAGCACCGAAAACTGTTTCAGGACAGCAACATTACCCAAATCTTACCTCACTCAAATTAGAGGCTTCTCTTGGCACAAAAATGAAATAAAAAGGATAAGGAGAGGTCATTACAGTAGTAATAACTTCCAAGACTCAAATAAAAGAAAAAGAACTGAATGTAAAAACATTGGGTTATCTCCCAAGAGTGCTTTTCTTTAACGCCTTTGAGCTAGGCGCAGAAAATTGCGAATCAAGTATTATCAAGAGATGAAGTGCTAGGATCAGCGGGTGCCTTACGTCTTCCTTTCTTACCTTTGCTCTTGACTCTAGGAAAGACATGGCTATTGCAAGGTGGAGAGATAAATCTTATATTGCCTTTTCCCACATCTATAACGGTGCCCCGGAGCTTCAGTAGGGATCTTCCAAGTGTGATTTGTCCTTTCCATACATATTCAATAACAAGATAATCAGTAGATATCATTCTTCCTAGGACTTTTGTAAAAACTCCTTCAGCTATTCCAATAGGAAATATAGTGGCATTATTAGTAAGGGAAATTTTTTCTCCCCCCTCAGCAAGCTTCCAAAGACTCAAAGATTCATAAACATCCTTTGGCATAAGACAAAATTCAGACATAATATCACAACGAGCATGAAAAGTTTCACCACCAATGGTGATTTACCGTAGGATACCAATTCGAAGGTTCAGAATTTGTTGGCACATAATCAAAATGCTGGCGCAAAGTATTGTAGCAAGTATTCAAACTAGCAGTGCGAGTCTCAAGAGTATCAAGTCTATTAAAAATGCACACAAGAGAGGAATCAAAATAGGTTGGCATGCTATAAATTGTAATCAACTTTTTTATAATATTGAAGGCTTGATCTCCATCACAATGAAGGAAATCACCTTCTGTAGTAGCATCCAAAGCATATCTATAACGAAGAGCAAGTCCAAAGTAAAAGCAACTAAGAAGCAAACTCAAGGTCATTTTTGGTTCAGTTTTTCCATGCCAATCATAAATTCTAGACCAAGCTTCTTTAAAACTTTCCTCCTCCTTTTGTTTGAAAGTGAAAATCATATCCTCGGGCGACATAGTAGTAGCAACTAAACTAGACATAATAAACAACTACAAAGGATTCTAATTTTTTTTGGGTTTTCGATAAAATGATGCAAGTAAAAATAAAGTAAAGCAAAACTTAAAACAAAGTAAAGGATGTGCATGCGAAAACTCCCCTTGCAGAAGTCTTCTTCCTCCCTGTTAACGGCGCCAGAAAAACTTGTTGATGGCGCGGTGATGGTGTGTGAAATTAATGAAGTAAATGACCGGCCAGTTGGAAAACCCCAAGAGCAAGGTGTGATGAATATAGCAGAAAGTTTTTCCCTCAGTAAGAAACCAAGGTTATCAATCCAGTAGGAGGGAGACAAACGACCGAAGGTGATGCACACTAGCGTGCGACAACTCTGGACAATTTATAGGGCGCCTCGTCCAGGCTTTGCTTTGCGAGTGGCAATGTGGTACCTGCACACAACACAACCAAATACTTTGTTCCAAACTTACGATGAGGTTGTCAATCTCACCGGTTTGCTTAAAACAAATGTATGAGCGTATCAAGTGGAAAGCAATAATAATATGCGAGAAAAGTAAACAGCGCGAGTAAAGTAAACAGGTGATAGCAATATAAAGGAAATAGGACCGGGGTCCACAGTTCACTAGTGGTGTCTCTCCATAAGATAAAATAATACATGCTGGGTAAACAAATTACAGTTGGGCAATTGATAGAATAAAGACAACGTGCATATGATGAGAGGATCACTATGGGATTTACTCTAGGCATTACAACAAGATACATAGACCGCCATCCAACTGCATCTATGACTAATAATCCACTTGTGGTGAATCAATCCGAGAAATCCACAAGTATTAAGTTGCGAACAACAGATAATTGCATTAAGCAAAGTGTGTAATGTAAACAAAGCATATGCGCTCGAGCATATGAATGTTGTTTTCCCCCTAGTAGCAACAACACATCTACAACCTTAGAGGTTTCTGTCACTCCCCCAGATTAAATAGAGGCATGCATCCACTATCGAGCATAAATACCCCCTCTTGGAGTCACTAGCAACTACTCGGCCAAGATAGCTACTAACAACGGAGAGCATGCAAGATCATAAACAACATAGAGATAACATAAGATAAATTTCAGTACATCAACTCAAGCATAACACCAATATTCATCAGATCCCAACAAACCAAACATGTAGAATTACATAACGGTGATCTCAATCATGTAGGGCAGCTCATGAGATCTAAACTTGAAGCACATGGTGGATAAGACAACCATCTAGCTACTGCTATGGACCCATAGTCCAAGGTAGACTACTCACTCATCGCTCTGGAGGCAAGCATGGTGATGAAGAAGATCTCCGGTGGTGATTCCCCTCTCCGGCAGGGTGCCGGGAAGAGCTTCTAGACCCTCCCGATCTTCGGGTGTATGGCGGCGGCGGATCGCGATGTGCTCTAGAAAAGTGATCGGGTCTTTAGGTTTTTCTCGTCGGGGGGTCTTTATAGGCGAAGGGGCATCGTCAGGAGTGGACCGAGGTGGTCTCACACATACGGAGTGATGTCTACGCACTTCTATTCTTGTAGACACTTGTTGGGCCTCCAAGTGCAGAGGTTTGTAGAACAACAGCAAGTTTCCCTTAAGTGGATCACCCAAGGTTTATCGAACTCAGGGAGGTTAGAGGTCAAAGCTATCCCTCTCAAGCAACCCTGCAATTACGATACAGAAAGTCTCTTGTGTCCCCAACACACCCAATACACTTGTCAAATGTATAGGTGCACTAGTTCGGCGAAGAGATAGTGAAATACAAGTGGTATAGATGATTATAAGTAGCAAACGTGATGTGAAATAAATATCGCTGTGGGCAAACAAGTAACAAAATAGCAAGTAAACGGTGTGCAATGCTTGGAAACAAGGCCTAGGGATCATACTTTCACTAGTGGACACACTCCCAACAATATAACATGAATGAACAAATAAATAACTTCTCTCCACTATGGTACTCTGAATTACTCTCCTATTGAACAACACTAATCATTGTGTAGTGGCTACGGAAGCACCCCTTAAAGTTCACCAAGTACTTGACAAACACCACTCATAGAGATACTCAAATCAGATCACAACTCAAGATAGAAATCATTGCAACTTAGACCAAGTACTAACACGATGCACACACTGTCAACATTACACCATGAAAGGAGGAATAGATCACTCAATACTATCATAGTAATAATTACTCTCATAATCCACAAGAGATCACAATCATAGCCTAAACCAAGTACCACCATGATGCACGCACTGTCACCGTTACACCATAGCAGGAGGAATAGATTACTTTAATAACCACCACTAGAGTACACATAATATATGAATAATAACATCTATTTGTTCAACATGATACAAAGCTCACGATCACATAAAGATCACATCATGGGAGAGAGAGGTGAACCACATAGCTACCGGTAGAGCCCTCAGCCCCAGGGATGAACTACTCCCTCCTCATCATAGGAGACAGCAAGGTTGATGGAGATGGCGGTGAGGTCGATGGAGACGGCAGAGACGGCGATGGAGACCGATGGAGATGGCTCTGGGGGCACTTCCCCGTCCCGGCAGAGTGCCGGAACAGAGACTTCTGTCCCCCGAAATTCATCGACGGTGGCGGCGGAGCTACGGAACTCTTTCTAGAAAATTGCCGAATCCCCTAGGGTTTTCCGTCCCGAGGCTTTATATAGGCGAAGGGGCGATGTCAGAGGAGGGCCAGGGCCTCCTTACACATGGGTGGCGCGGCCAGGGGCCTGGCCGTGCCACTTGTGTGTGTGGGGCCCCTGTGGCCCACCTCCTACTCCTCTTCGGATCTCTGGAAGCTTCCGGGCAAAATAAGACTTCAGGATGTGGTTTCGTCCAATTCCGAGAATATTTCCTCTGTATCACTCTGAAACACAAAAACAGCAGAAAACAGGGAACTGGCACTGTGGCACTTCGTTAATAGGTTAGTTCCGGAAAATGCATAAAAATGCCACTAAGTGTAACAAAACAATAGGCAAATGGTGTAAAAACAAGCATGGAGCATAAAAAATTATAGATACATTGGAGATGTATCAGCATCCCCAAGCTTAACTCCTGCTCGTCCTCGAGTAGGTAAGTGATAACAAAAGAGATAATTTTTGAGGTGACATGCACCATCACAAACTTGATCATATATGTAAGCATTTGTGAGCTGGGATCAATAGAACTTAAAACATGGGCATGAAAGATATAATCATGACAATAAAAACTTAGCAACCATGTTGTAAACATGCAAATGAACACAAACAAAAAATCATGAAAATGAAACAATGAAAGTCAAACGTGTGTTCAAATCATAAGGAAAAACATACAAATGGTTTTCAGCTTGTCCTTCAAAGAGAGCAAAACATAAATGCATAGGACACCTTCAAGTTTAAGAGGGCGACTAGATACAAATAATTTAAGAACAAGTGAAACCAATCATCATGAATCAATCAATGAACTTTGGGACAATGCATATCACACTAAGAATGACAACTATGCTCTCTTACTGGTGCATAAAGAAAGAAGGTGGTGACTCAACATAAAAGTAAAAGAAAGGCCCTTCGCAGAGGGAAGCAGTGATTAAGCATGTGCTAGAGCTTTTCATTTTGTAAAATAGAGATAAAAATTGATTTTGAGAGGTGGTTGTCTTTGTCAACGACTGGCAATGGGGTTCTTACTATCTTCCATATAAAAATGAAGCAAGTTTTTTAGAGAGAGATTGGCACTTTGGTGTTCTTTTTATAAAACTTGGCACTCCTCCCCACCTTTTTCCTTTCACAAACCATGGCTAACCGATTCCATCGGGTGCCCACCAACATTCACATACCATGGAGGAGTGCCTTTTTTCTATTTTTCTATTTTTTTCTTTTTTGGAATAAGCAATATGTAAGATAGCAAATCCGACCACTACGTCCCCATGAGCTGAAAACAGTGTCACAAAATGAGAAGTATTTTGAAGGTTTTTGAAAGGTAGCACATGAAAATATTACTTTGGAATGGCTTACAAATACCATGCATAGGAATTTATAGTGGACACAATGGCAAACTTTGGCTTTTAGGAGTTGGATGCACGAGTAGAGCTCATACTCAGTACAAGGCGAGGGCTAGCAAAAGACTGGGAGCGACCAACTAAGAGAGCAGTAATGGCCATAATCATGCAAAGCGACAAAGCGACATTAAAAGAAGCATAAGATGGCATCAAAAGTCAAAAACTAAATGATCATAGAGGCTATTGGTGACTTTGTAAGAGTCTAACATATGTGAGCATGCGCCAAGTCAACCCAAATAAAGCATCAAGGAGAAAACCAAAATAATGCTTCCAAACGATAAAAACAACGCATGATTTTTTCAAAGGCTCACTAAGCAATCTCAGTTATTTGAGACAAGTCATGCTACAGCAAAACCACTAAGCATACTATCAAAAAGACATCAAGCATGACATGCAAAAGCCTAAGCCACAGTCTACACAAGCTCCTTCTTGTACCACTTTTTTGCACAAAGCTTTTTCTATTTTCCAACACCATTTGAACTTTTTAAGACACCTCTTTTGATGAAAACCAATAAAGATCAGAGGCAAAAATACACCTTGATGAAAAGATATGACAAGGTCTGAATGCAAATCAAGGCGAAAAATGCAAGCTAAACACAGTAGCAGAAAAAGAGAACACTCATTGAAACGATAAGAGTGAAAAACAGAGTGTTCTTGGTAAATCAAAAACGAGTTCATCTCCTCCAAAAGAAACATGATGTGATCTAACCATTTATTGCAGCAAACAAACAAACTAAACCAACTAAGAAGACTAAAACAACTGACGCTCCAAGAAAAACACATAGTGCATGAAGCAATAAAAATATAGTGTTTTGAAAGGTGACCTGATTTTTGCCGATGAAGAAGGGGTGCCTCGGGGGCATCCCCAAGCTTTGACGCTTGTACTTCTTGGATATTTCTTGGGGTGATGCATGGGCATCCCCAAGCTTGAGCTTTTCTCCATTCTTCAACTCATCTCATCATTCTCCAATCCCTACACTTGAAAACTTCCTTCATACAAAACTAAACACAATTCTATTAGCAACATTAGTGTAAGCATAAAATATATTCAACCTCTTTTAGCTTCAGGTTTCAACCCAAAACCACCACATATAAAGTATATACTACTGTATCAACTTCCACAAGAGTTCCATGATCAAAAAGAACTCAAAAGAAAGCGATAAAGTGGCAAAAACGAATATTGGCAGAAATCTGTCAAAACTGAACAGCTGACAAAAGACGAATTTTTGAGGGATTTTCTGTTGCTCAAATCAAAAAGTGTTCAACTAAGAAAAGTTTGGATATAACCTGGGGCATATGCACAAGAAATCGCAGGTCCAAAAGATAAACAGAGAATTTTCACGAATTTTTACGGTGCAGCACCGAAAACAGTTTCAGGACAGCAACATCCCCAAATCTTTACCTCACTCAAATTAGAGGCTTCTCTTGGCACAAAAACGAAATAAAAAGGATAAGGAGCGGTTATTACAGTAGTAATAACTTCCAAGACTCAAATAAAAGAAAAAGTACTGAAAATAAAACATTGGGTTATCTCCCAAGAGTGCTTTTCTTTAACGCCTTTGAGCTAGGCGCAGTAATTTGCAAAGATGCTCATGTGGGCGCCATATAAGAGCTTGAGGCAAATGCGCCATATAGGAACTTAAAGCTATAGAGAGCATCAAAAAGCAAATGTGAAACACATTTAAATCTAAACCACTTCCTATGAAAAATAGTCTTGTAGAAAAACAAGTCATGAAAGCGCAAAGCAAAAAGCATAGGAAGGCAAAACAAGTACAACTTCAAGAATTGCAACATAAAGAGGGGAAACTCAATATTGTTGAGATCCATTGAACCATGTTTCCCTCTCTCATAATAACTTTTAGTAGTATCATGAATAGAACTAACAATATAACTATCACAGAAAACATCCCCATCATGAGCCACATGCATAAAAGAATTAATACTCACCACAGGAACAATAGTAGTAGGAGCAAATTTAACAGAATAATTATTCTCATCACCATAATCATCATAAATAGGAGGCATATTGTAATCATAACTAATTTTATCCTCAATAGTAGGTGAACTGAAAATATTATACTCATCATCATAAACTAGAGGCTTAGTATCATCACAAGCTAGAGAACTACTATGTCGCAAAGCATATTCATCAAACATATCATCATAGCAAACATTCTCCACTAAAGCTGGGGAACTAAAAATATCATGCTTAACAAAACCAGCTTCCCCAAGCTTAGACTTTTCTATAGCATTATCAACAACGGTGTTCAAAGCATTCATACTAACAACACTATTAGCATGCAAATTAAGCTCCAAAAGTTTTTCAATTTTCTATTCAAACACTTCATATCTAAACTCAGGAAAAAGACTAAAGAACTCATTGTTTTCCATTAAGCCTAACTAGTGAAAATAAAAACAAGAAACAAAAAGATGTAATTGCAGAATCGAAAGGAAATAACTTCGAGTACTCACACAGGAGGATGCGAGTACCTTTTACCTTACCTCCCCGGCAACGGCGCCAGAAAAGAGCTTGATGTCTACGCACTTCTATTCTTGTAGACACTTGTTGGGCCTCCAAGTGCAGAGGTTTGTAGAACAGCAGCAAGTTTCCCTTAAGTGGATCACCCAAGGTTTATCGAACTCAGGGAGGTTAGAGGTCAAAGCTATCCCTCTCAAGCAACCCTGCAATTACGATACAGAAAGTCTCTTGTGTCCCCAACACACCCAATACACTTGTCAAATGTATAGGTGCACTAGTTCGGCGAAGAGATAGTGAAATACAAGTGGTATAGATGATTATAAGTAGCAAACGTGATGTGAAATAAATATCGCTGCGGGCAAACAAGTAACAAAATAGCAAGTAAACGGTGTGCAATGCTTGGAAACAAGGCCTAGAGATCATACTTTCACTAGTGGACACACTCCCAACAATATAACATGAATGAACAAATAAATAACTTCTCTCCACTATGGTACTCTGAATTACTCTCCTATTGAATAACACTAATCATTGTGTAGTGGCTACGGAAGCACCCCTTAAAGTTCATCAAGTACTTGACAAACACCACTCATAGAGATACTCAAATCAGATCACAACTCAAAATAGAAATCATTGCAAGTTAGACCAAGTACTAACACGGTGCACACACTGTCAACATTACACCATGAAAGGAGGAATAGATCACTCAATACTATCATAGTAATAATTACTCTCATAATCCACAAGAGATCACAATCATAGCCCAAACCAAGTACCACCATGATGCACGCACTGTCACCGTTACACCATAGCAGGAGGAATAGATTACTTTAATAACCACCACTAGAGTACACATAATATCTAAATAATAACATCTATTTGTTCAACATGATACAAAGCTCACGATCACATAAAGATCACATCATGGGAGAGAGAGGTGAACCACATAGCTACCGGTAGAGCCCTCAGCCCCGGGGATGAACTACTCCCTCCTCATCATAGGAGACAGCAAGGTTGATGGAGATGGCGGTGAGGTCGATGGAGACGGCAGAGACGGCGATGGAGACCGATAGAGATGGCTCCGGGGGCACTTCCCCGTCCCGGCAGAGTGCCGGAACAGAGACTTCTGTCCCCCGAAATTCGTCGACGGTGGCGGCGGAGCTACGGAACTCTTTCTGGAAAATTGCCGAATCCCCTAGGGTTTTCCGTCCCGAGGCTTTATATAGGCAAAGGGGCGATGTCAGAGGAGGGCCAGGGCCTCCTCAGACATGGGTGGCGCAGCCAGGGGCCTGGCCACCCACCTGTGTGTGTGGGGCCCCTGTGGCCCACCTCCTACTCCTCTTCGGATCTCTGGAAGCTTCCGGGCAAAATAAGACTTCAGGATGTGGTTTCATCCAATTCCGAGAATATTTCCTGTGTATCACTCTGAAACACAAAAATAGCAGAAAACAGGGAACTGGCACTGTGGCACTTCGTTAATAGGTTAGTTCCGGAAAATGCATAAAAATGCCACTAAGTGTAACAAAACAATAGGCAAATGGTGTAAAAACAAGCATGGAGCATCAAAAATTATAGATACGTTGGAGACGTATCAGGGAGCGCGACCCAGCCCCTGGCCGCACCGCCCTGGTGTGTGGGGCCCTCGTGGCCCCACTCCGTCTCCTCTTTGGTTCTCTGGAAGCTTCGGTGAAATTCTGGGCGACTGGCTTTGATTTCGTCCAATTCTGAGAATATTTCCTGTGTAGCTTTTCTGAAACACAAAAACAACAGAAAACAGGGAACTGGCACTGTGGCGACTTGTTAATCGGTTAGTTCCAGAAAATGCATAAAAGTGTCACAAAGTGTAACGAAACACTAAGCGAATGGTGTAAAAACAAGCATAGAGCACCAAAAATTATGGATACGTTGGAGACATATCAGAGGTCCAACACTATCTACAAGAATAGAAGCGTGTGTAGACATCAAGCTCTTTTCTGGCGCCGTTGTTGGGGAGGTAAGATAAAAGGTACTCACATCCATCTTCTAGTACTGTTGCTGGTGTGTGGGTGCTCAAAGTTATTTCCTTTAGATTCTGCAATTATATCTTTTTGTTTCTTGTTTTTATTTTCACTAGTTAGGCTGAATGGAAAACAATGATTTTTATAGTATTTTTTCCTGAGTTAGGACATGAAGTGTTTGAAGAGAAATTTAGAAAACCTTTGGAGCTTTATTCGCATGCTAATAGCAATATTGTTAGTATGAAAAGTCTAAGCTTGGGGAAGCTGGTTTTGATAAGCATGATATTTTTAGTTCCCCGGCTTTAGTGGAGAAAATTTGCTCTGATGATACTTTATCTCCCATATGTGATAATTCTAATGATGTTTGTGATCCTCATCCTTTAAAAATACCTATGAAAATTGTTGAACGTGTTATGAATAACTGCTATTTAGGGGATGAAACTGTCCATCCTGGTGATCATTTGCTCTTTATACATGAATTATGCGAGTTGTTCAAGTGTGCAGGTATTTCAACAAGCCAGGTTAAGATGAAGCTATTCTCTTTATCACTAAAGGTCAGAGCTACGGAATGGTATAAGATATTGAAGAATGGCCGATCTGTTAGCAAGGAGGAAATTGTATCTCTCTTTTATTTTAAATTTTATCCTTCTAGTGAGATTCATAAAGATATGAATTATATTTATAATTTTCATCCTCATGATGGAGAAAGCATTTCCCAAGCGTGGGGAAGATAGAAGTCACTAATGCTCAAATGTCCCATTCATGAGCTCCCCCGTAATATTATTACTAATAATTTTTATGCAAGGCTTTCAGGATATTACAAGGACTATCTAGATGCCTGTTTTGAGGGGTCTTTCACAAGCATGGTGGTTGAAGCCAAGTGGGATCTGCTTGAAACAATTCAAGGCAATATAGAAGATTGGGATTGTGACAAAGGTAAATGATGTCTATGCACTTCTATTCTTGTAGACACTTGTTGGGCCTCCAAGTGCAGAGGTTTGTAGAACAGCAGCAAGTTTCCCTCAAGTGGATCACCCAAGGTTTATCGAACTCAGGGAGGTTAGAGGTCAAAGCTATCCCTCTCAAGCAACCCTGCAATTACGATACAGAAAGTCTCTTGTGTCCCCAACACACCCAATACGCTAGTCAGACGTATAGGTGCACTAGTTCGGCGAAGAGATAGTGAAATACAAGTAGTAGTGATGATTATAAGTAGCAAATGTAACTTGGAATAAAAATCGCTGCGAGCAAACAAGTAACAAAACAGCAAGTAAACGATATGCAAAGCTTGGAAACAAGGCCTAGGGATCATACTTTCACTAGTGGACACACTCCCAACAATATAACATGAATGAACAAGTAACTTCTCTTGCTAAGGTACTCTGAATTACTCTCCTATTGAATAACACTAATCATTGTGTAGTGGCTACAGAAGCACCCCTTAAAGTTCATCAAGTACTTGACAAACACCACTCATAGAGATACCCAAATCAAAGCACAACTCAAGATAGAAATCATTGCAACCTAGACCAAGTACTAACACGGTGCACACACTCTCACCTTTACACCATGAAAGGAAGAATAGATCACTCAAACTATCATAGCAATAATTATTCTCATAATCCACAAGGGATCACAATCATAGCCTAAACCAAGTACCACCATGATGCACGCACTGTCACCGTTACACCATAACAGGAGGAATAGATTACTTTAATAATATCACTAGAGCACACAAAATATCTGAATAATAACATGTACTTGTTCAACATGATACAAAGCTCACGATCACATAAAGATCACATCATGGGAGAGAGAGGTGAACCACATAGCTACCGGTAGAGCCCTCAGCCTCGGGGATGAACTACTCCCTCCTCATCATAGGAGACAGCAAGGTTGATGGAGATGGCGGTGAGGTCGATGGAGACGGCGGAGACGGCGATGGAGACCGATGGAGATGGCTCCAGGGGCACTTCCCCGTCCCGGCAGGGTGCCAGAACAGAGACTTCTGTCCCCCGAAATTCGTCGGTGATGGCGGCAGAGCTGCGGAACTCTTTCTGGAAAATTGCCGAATCCCCTAGGGTTTTCCGTCCCGAGGCTTCTTATAGGCGAAGGGGCGATGTCAGAGGGGGGCCAGGGCCTCCTCACACATGGGTGGCGCGGCCAGGGGCCTGGCCGCGCCACCTGTGTGTGTGGGGCCCCTGTGCCCCACCTCCTACTCCTCTTTGGATCTCTGGAAGCTTCTGGGCAAAATAAGACTTCCGGAACTTGTTTCGTCCAATTCCGAGAATATTTCCTGTGTATCACTTCTAAAACACAAAAGCAGCAGAAAACAGGAAACTGGCACTGTGGCACTTCGTTAATAGGTTAGTTCCGGAAAATGCATAAAAGTGCCACTAAGTGTAACAAAATAATATGCAAATGGTGTAAAAACAAGCATGGAGCATCAAAAATTATAGATACGTTTGAGACGTATCAAGCATCCCCAAGCTTAACTCCTGCTCGTCCTCGAGTAGGTAAGTGATAATAAAAGAATAATTTTTGACGTGACATGCACCATCACAAACTTGATCATATATGTAAGCATTGTGAGCTGGGATCATAAGAACTTAAAACATGGGCATGAAAGATATAATCTTGACAATAAGAACTTAGCAACCATGTTGTAAACATGCAAATGAACACAAACAAAAGATCATGATAATGAAACAATGAAAGTCAAACGTATGTTTAAATCATAAGGAAAAACATACAAGTGGTTTTCAGCTTGTCCTTCAAAGAGAGCAAAACATAAATGCATAGGACACCTCAAAGTTTAAGAGGGCGACTAGATACAAATAATTTAAGAACAAGTGAAACCAATCATCATGAATCAATCAATGAACCTTGGGACAATGCATATCACACTAAGAATGACAACTATGCTCTCTTAATGGTGCATAAAGAAAGAAGGTGGTGACTCAACATAAAAGTAAAAGAAAGGCACTTCGCAGAGGGAAGCAGTGATTAAGCATGTGCTAGAGCTTTTCATTTTGTAAAACAGAGAGATAAAACTTGATTTTGAGAGGTGGTTGTCTTTGTCAATGACTGGCAATGGGGTTCTTACTATCTTCCATACAAAAATAAAGCAAGTTTTTGAGAGAGAGATTGGCACTTTGGTGCTCTTTTATAAAACTTGGCACTCCTCCCCACCTTTTTACTTTCACAAACCATGGCTAACCGATTCCATCGGGTGCCCACCAACATTCACATACCATGGAGGAGTGCCTTTTTTTCTTTTTTTTTCTCTTTTTTTTTCTTTTTGGAATAAGCAATATGGAAGATAGCAAATCCGACCACTACGTCCCCATGAGTTGAAAGCAGTGTCACAAAACGAGAAGTGTTTTGAAGGTTTTTGAAAGGTAGCACATGAAAATTTTACTTTGGAATGGCTTACAAATACCATGCATAGGAATTTATAGTGGACACAATGGCAAACTTTGGCTTTTAGGAGTTGGATGCACGAGTAGAGCTCATACTCAGTACAAGGTGAGGGCTAGCAAAAGACTGGGAGCGACCAACTAAGAGAGCAATAATGGCCATAATCATGCAAAGCGACAAAGCGACATTAAAAGAAGCATACGATGGCATCAAAAGTCAAAAACTAAATGATCATGAAGGCTATTGGCAACTTTGTAAGAGTCTAACATGTGTGAGCATGCGCCAAGTCAACCCAAATAAAGCATCAAGGAGAAAACCAAAATAATGCTTCCATACAATAAAAACAACGCATGATTTTTTCAAAGGCTCATTAAGCAATCTCAGTTATTTGAGACAAGTCATGCTACAGCAAAACCACTAAGCATACTATCAAAAAGACATCAAGCATGACATGAAAAAGCCTAAGTCGCAGTCTACACAAGCTCCTTCTTGTACCACTATTTTGCACAAAGCTTTTTCTCTTTTCCAACACCATTTGAAATTTTTATAAACACCTCTTTTGATGAAAACCAATAAAGTTCAGAGGCAAAAATACACCTTGATGAAAAGATATGACAAGATCTGAACACAAATCAAGGCGAAAATGAAAACCGATAGCAGTAGCAGAAAAAGATGAACGCTCGATTTTTAATAAGAGTGAAAACTAGAGCGTTCCTTGCAAATGAAAACGAGTACATCTCCTCCAAAGGAAATTTGTTGGGGTCCAACCATTTATTGCAGCAAACAAACTAAACAAACCAACTAAGAAAACTAAAACAACTGACGCTCCAAGAAAAACACATAGTGCATGAAGCAATAAAAATATAGTGTTTTGAAAGGTGACCTGATTTTTGCCGATGAAGAAGGGGTGCCTCGGGGGCATCCCCAAGCTTTGACGCTTGTACTTCTTGGATATTTCTTGGGGTGATGCATGGGCATCCCCAAGCTTGAGCTTTTGTCCATTCTTCAACTCATCTCATCATTCTCCAATCCCTACACTTGAAAACTTCCTTCATACAAAACTAAACACAATTCTATTAGCAACATTAGTGTAAGCATAACATATATTCAACCTCTTTTTGCTTCAGGTTTCAACCTAAAACCACCACATATATAGCATATACTACTGTAGCAACTTCCCTAAAAGTTCCATAATCAAAAGAACTCAAAAGAAAGCGATAAAGTGGCAAACACAAACATTGGCGGAAATCTGTCGAAACTGAACAGCTGAAAAAGGTCGAATTTTTGAGGGGTTTTCTGTTGCTCAAATCAAAAAGTGTTCAACTAATGAAAGTTTGGATACAACCTGGGGCATATGCACAAGAAATCGGAGGTCCAAAAGATATACAGAGAATTTTCACGAATTTTTACGGTGCAGCACCGAAAACAGTTTCAGGACAGCAACATCCCCAAATCTTTACCTCACTCAAATTAGAGGCTTCTCTTGGCACAAAAACGAAATAAAAAGGATAAGGAGCAGTTATTACAGTAGTAATAACTTCCAAGACTGAAATAAAAGAAAAAGTACTGAAAATAAACAATGGGTTATCTCCCAAGAGTGCTTTTCTTTAACGCCTTTGAGCTAGGCGCAGTAATTTGCAAAGATGCTCATGTGGGCGCCATATAAGGGATTGAGGCAAAGGCGCCATTTAGGAACTTAAAGCAATAGAGAGCATCAAAAAGCAAATGTGGAACACACTTAAATCTAAACCACTTCCTATGAAAAATTGTCTTGTAAAGAGACAAGTCATAAAAGCGCAAAGCAAAAAGCATAGGAAGGCAAAACAGGTACAACTTCAAGAATTGCAACATAAAGAGGGGAAACTCAATATTGTTGAGATCCATCAAACCATGTTTCCCTCTCTCATAGTAACTTTCAGTAGCATCATGAATAGAACTAACAATATAACTATCACATAAAGCATCCCTATCATGAGCCACATGCATAAAAGGATTAATACTCCCTACATGAACAATAGTAGTAGGAGCAGTTTCAACAGAATAATTATTCTCATCACCATAATCATCAAAGACAGGAGGCATATTGTAATCATAACCAATTTTCTCCTCAAAAGTATGTGAACTGAAAATATTATACCCATCATCACAAGCTAGAGAACTACTATGTCGCAAAGCATACTCATCAAACATATCATCATAAGAAGGAACATGGATAGCACTAATGGTACAACAATTATTAACCTTAGAATTGGTACCAAAAAGATTCTCAATATCAAAAGTGGAGTGCTTTTCCCAATCATGATCACTAACATAGGTAACAGGCATAGGAACATCATCCCAATCAGAATTATCATAATCTATAGCAGGATCATAAAGCTTAAGGGAAGATACCGTGTCCTCTCGCCTCTTACTCCTCCTCTTCTTCTTCTTCTTCTTCTTCTTCTTACTCTCTCCTTTAGGAGGGAGAGACTTGAAGGGCATCTTCTCCACATAATCTGGTTTGCTGACGGAAACAACAAAAGAGACTTTGGAGGATTCCTCCTCTCTATTAATAAGATCAAAACATCTATTAGTCCTATCATAGCTTGGCAAAACATCATGTTTAATAAGATCTTGTAAGTAAGTATTTGCGAGGCAATCTTTAGCACAATAGAGATGACAACCAAGAAGGGTGCTATTAATATCAACATCATTCATATCAACCAAAGAAAGCTTTCTAGATATCTCTTCACAATTCAAAAACAAAGTAAGCTCATCATGTTGATTGAGAGTAATCTTATCATCACAATACAAATCTACGGTACTCGTTCGATTAATTGGGCATTGAAAATTAAAGTGACCTTTTTCACCGCAAAATTCATAAAGAAAAGGATAAAGCTCACAAACCCATTCACCAAGCACATCTAGATCCTTGAGCCACATGCTGGTTTCTTCATTTGCGTGGGTGATGCAATAATCTTCCTTGTTGTAACTCTATTCACAAGGTCTATGTACTCCGCAAAAATTAACATGCTTATAAGAAATAGGACTTTTAGAAGTTTGAGCATGTTTATTAGAATCATCAACAACAATATCACTTTCTATGCAAGTGTCCGTAAAAGGTTCATGATACACGTCCCCATTTCCTTTAGGAACATTCATATGGGAAGCAAAGGCTTTAAAGCAATCAACCATAATTTGAGGATCAAGACCATATTTAGCACTAAGCTCTTGAAAAGTAGCAGTTTCAGCGAAAGACTTAATGCAATCAAACTCATAATTCATACCTGATCCTTTACCTTTGTCGTTTTCCCATCCTTCAGCATTCTCTTGTATACGGTCAAGAAGTTTCCACTTAGCATCTTCCTTCATATGAGTGAATGATCCAAAACAAGAAGCATCCAAATAATCCTTATCAGGAAGAGTAAGCCGTGCATAAAAATTATCAATAACAATATTGCGGGGAAGATCATGAATAGGACATTTATGCATTAGTAACTTCAATCTTCCCCAAGCTTGGGCAATGCTTTCTTCCTCATGCGGATGAAAATTATAAATGTAATTCCTATCTTTATAAACCTGACTAGAAGGATAGAATTTAGAATAAAAGAGAGGTTCAATTTCCTCCCAATCAATAGATCGGCCATCCTTCAATGTTTTATTCCATTCCTCAGCTCTGCCTTTCAGCGAAAAAGAGAATAGCTTCTTCTTAACTTGGTTCATTGAAATACCTGCACACTGGAACAACTCGCATAATTCATGTATAAGGAGCAGATGATCACCAGGATGGACAGTTCCATCTCCTAAATAGCAGTTATCCCTAACACGTTCAACAATCTTCGTAGGTATTTTAAAAGGATGAGGAGCACAAGCATCATTAGAAACATCACATATGGGAGATAAAATATCATCAGAGCAAACTTTCTCCACTAAAGCTGGGGGACTAAAAATATCATACTCAACAAAACCAGCTTCCCCAAGCTTAGACTTTTCTATAGCATTAGCATTAACAGTATTCAAAGCATTCGTACTAATAACATTGCAATGTGAAATAAGCTCCAAAGGATTTTCAATTTTCTCTTCAAATCTAAAATTAGGAAAAAGACTAAAGAACTCTTTGTTTTCCATTAAGCCTAACTAGTGAAAATAAAAACAAGAAACAAAAAGATGTAATTGCATAATCTAAAGGAAATAACTTCGAGCACTCACACAGGAGGATGCGAGTACCTTTTATCTTACCTCCCCGGCAACGGCGCCAGAAAAGAGCTTGATGTCTACGCACTTCTATTCTTGTAGACACTTGTTGGGCCTCCAAGTGCAGAGGTTTGTAGAACAGCAGCAAGTTTCCCTCAAGTGGATCACCCAAGGTTTATCGAACTCAGGGAGGTTAGAGGTCAAAGCTATCCCTCTCAAGCAACCCTGCAATTACGATACAGAAAGTCTCTTGTGTCCCCAACACACCCAATACGCTTGTCAGACGTATTGGTGCACTAGTTCGGCGAAGAGATAGTGAAATACAAGTAGTAGTGATGATTATAAGTAGCAAATGTAACTTGGAATAAAAATCGCTGAGAGCAAACAAGTAACAAAATAGCAAGTAAACGATATGCAAAGCTTGGAAACAAGGCCTAGGGATCATACTTTCACTAGTGGACACACTCCCAACAATATAACATGAATGAACAAGTAACTTCTCTTGCTAAGGTACTCTGAATTACTCTCCTATTGAATAACACTAATCATTGTGTAGTGGCTACAGAAGCACCCCTTAAAGTTCATCAAGTACTTGACAAACACCACTCATAGAGATACCCAAATCAAAGCACAACTCAAGATAGAAATCATTGCAACCTAGACCAAGTACTAACACGGTGCACACACTCTCACCTTTACACCATGAAAGGAGAAATAGATCACTCAAACTATCATAGCAATAATTATTCTCATAATCCACAAGGGATCACAATCATAGCCTAAACCAAGTACCACCATGATGCACGCACTGTCACCGTTACACCATAACAGGAGGAATAGATTACTTTAATAATATCACTAGAGCACACAAAATATCTGAATAATAACATGTACTTGTTCAACATGATACAAAGCTCACGATCACATAAAGATCACATCATGGGAGAGAGAGGTGAACCACATAGCTACCGGTAGAGCCCTCAGCCCCGGGGATGAACTACTCCCTCCTCATCATAGGAGACAGCAAGGTTGATGGAGATGGCGGTGAGGTCGATGGAGACGGCGGAGACGGTGATGGAGACCGATGGAGATGGCTCCAGGGGCACTTCCCCATCCCGGCAGGGTGCCGGAACAGAGACTTCTGTCCCCCAAAATTCGTCGGCGATGGCGGCGGAGCTGCGGAACTCTTTCTGGAAAATTGCCGAATCCCCTAGGGTTTTCTGTCCCGAGGCTTCTTATAGGCGAAGGGGCGATGTCAGAGGGGGCCAGGGCCTCCTCACACATGGGTGGCGCGGCCAGGGGCCTGACCGCGCCACCTGTGTGTATGGGGCCCCTGTGCCCCACCTCCTACTCCTCTTCGGATCTCTGGAAGCTTCCGGGCAAAATAAGACTTCAGGAATTTGTTTCGTCCAATTCCGAGAATATTTCCTGTGTATCACTTCTGAAACACAAAAATAGCAGAAAACAGGAAACTGGCACTGTGGCACTTCGTTAATAGGTTAGTTCCGGAAAATGCATAAAAGTGCCACTAAGTGTAACGAAACAATATGCAAATGGTGTAAAAACCAGCATGGAGCATCAAAAATTATAGATACGTTTGAGACGTATCAGTAAAGAATCAGGTATAAACTATGAGTATGATTGCATTAAGTCTTTTGCTAAAACTACTGATTTTTAAGGGCTTAGTGCTAAATATGGCCTTGACTCTCAAATTATGGAAATTGGGATGTGTATCATGAATCGTTTAAAGACACTTGCATGGAAAGTGAGATTGTTATTGATGATTGCAATAAACACGCTCAAACTTTTGAAAGTACTATTTCTTATAAGCATGTTAATTTTTGTGGAGCACTTAGACCTTGTGAAAAGAATCACATCAAAGAAGATTATTGTATCCACCACAGGAGTGAAGAAACTAGAATGTGGGACAAGGCTCTAAATGAGCTCGGTGAAAAGGGTTGTGCCCTCTATCCTTTTATTTGTGAACTTTGCTATAAAGTGGGTCATTTCAATTTCCAATTTTCAAGCTATGATAGTAGCCTTTCTAATCCAATGAGTAATGCAAGTTTGTATTGTGATGACATGATCACTCCCAATCAGCATGATGAGCTTACTTTTTTTTGGGGTGTGAAGAGTTATTGAGAAAAACTTCTTTGGTAGATATGAGTGCTTTTAATATAAATAGCATCCTGCATGGTTGTCATCTTTATTGTGTTGATAATTGCCACGCAAATACTTACATACAAAATGTTATAAAAGATGATGCTTTACCAAAATATGATAGGACTAATATGTGTTTTGTTATTATTAATGAGAAGGAGGAATCCTCCAAAGTTTCTTCTACCGTTTCTGTCAATAAACCAGGGTATGTGGAGAAGCTTCCTTTCAAGCCTCTCCCTCCTAAAGAAGGGAAGAAGAAGAAGAAGAAGAAGAGGAGGAGGAGTAAAAGGAGAGAGGAAACAGTATCTCCCCCTAAGCATGTTGCTCCTATTATAGTTTTTGCTGATGAGTCTAAACTCGATGATGTTCCTATGCCTGTTACCTATAGTAGTGATCATGATTGGGAAAAGCGCACTACTTTTGATATTGAAAATCTTTTTGGTACCAATTGTGAAAATGATGATAGCTATTTTGTTGAATTTGCTCCCACTATGATTAATAAGAATGACTATGTTCATGTGGGGAGTATTAATTCTTTTATGCATACGATTCATGATAAGAATTTTTTATGTGATAGTTATATTGTCAATTGTATTCATGATGCTACTGAAAGTTATTATGAGAGAGAAACATAGTTTTATGCATCTCAATAATATTAAGATTCCCCTCTTGATGTTGAAATTCTTGAAGTTGCACTTGTTTTGCCTTCCTATGCTTGTTGTTTTGTGCTTTCATGACTTGTTTCTTTACAAGACTCTTTTTCATAGGAAGTGGTTTAGATTTAAATTTATTTCGTATTTGCTTTTTTATGCTCTCTCTTGCTTCAAGTTCTTTCCGGCACTTATGTGAGCATCTTCTCAAATTACTGCGCCTAGCTCAAAGGCGTTAAAGAAAAGCACTCTTAGGAGATAACCCAATATTTTCCTTTCAGTAATTTTTCTTTTTATTGATTCTTGGAAGTTATTACTACTATAATGACCTCTCCTTATCATTTTTATTTTGTTTTTGTGCCAAAAAGAACCTCTAATTGGAGGAAGGTAAGATTTAGGGAAGTTGATGTCCTGAAAGAGTTTTCTACGCTATACCGTAAAAATTCGTGAAAATTATCATAACGTCTTTTTGATCTGCGATTTCTTGTGCACATGCCCCAGGATGTTTTCTAACTTTCATTAGTTTTGCACTTTTCAATTTGAGCAACAGAAGATTTTCAAAAAATCGACCTTTACCAGTTGTTCTGTTTTGACAGATTTCTGCCATTATTTGCATTTGCCTCTTAATCTCTTTCTTTTTGAGTTCTTTTGATCACAGAACTTTTTGAGGAAGTTGCTACAGTAGCTTATGTGTTAATATGTGCTATACTTGAGTTGAAACTGAACCAAAGTGTGGATTTACTATTTTGCATACACTAATGTTTCTAATAAGAATTGTGTGATGTTTTGTATGAAGGAAGTTTTCAAGTGTAGGGAAAGGAGAATGATGAGATGAGATGAAGTATGGACAAAAGCTCAAAGTTGGGGATGCGCATGTCACCCCAAGAAATATCCAAGAAGTACAAGTGTCAAAGCTTGGGGATGCCCCGAGGCACCCCTTCTTCATCGACAAATATCAGGTCACCTTTACAGACACTATATTTTTATTGCTTCGTATGCTATGTTTTTTCTTGGAGCGTCTTTATTTTTGCTTTCAGTTTTATTTTGTTTTGTTTTCTGCAATAAATGGTTGGATCACATCATGTTTGTTTTGGAGAGACACACACTCTGTTTTCATCGCCAAGAACACTCTAGTTTTCACTCTTATCGTTCAACGAGTGTTCTCTTTTTCTAGTACTGCGTTTAGCTTTCATTTTTCGCCTTGATTTTTGTTCAGAACTTGTTATTTCTTTGTAGCAAGTGTATTTAGACCTCTGGTCTATGTTGGTTTTCATCTTTAAGAGTTGTTTCAAAAAAGCTGATTGGTGTTGGAAAAGACAAAAAAGTTTCATGCCTATATTGGTACAAATGGCAGCTTGTTTAGACCGTGGCTTAGACTTTTGCATGTCATGCTTGATGTTATTTTGATTATATGCTTAGTAGTTTTTGCTGTAGAATGACTTGTCTCAAATGACTGAGAGTGCTTAATGTGCCTTTGAAAGAATCATGCGTTGTTTTTATTTTATATAAGCATATTTTTGTGGTATTCTCCTTTGATGCTTTATTTGGGTTGTCTTGGCGCATGCTTACACCACGTTTGACTACAAACAAGTCGCCTCAAGCCTCTATGATCATTTGGTTTTTGACTTGTGATACCACTTTATGCTTTGGTTAATAATATTTTGTCGATATGCATGATTATGGCCGTTATTGCTCTCTTAGTTGGTCGCTCCCAGTCTTTTGCTAGCCTTTATCTGTACTGAGTATGAGCTCTACACGTGCATCCAACTCCCAAAAACCAAAGTTTTCCAATGTTTCCACCATATCTACCTATTAGCAATTTGCTATTCTAAGTACATTCATCTTGCTTTTATCTATCTTCCAAATTAAACTTTTTGTTATGTGAAAATTAGTTAGTAAAGCTCTCACGAACCTGACAACACATTTACTTTCTTGCACTTAATAAACTTGGCCATTGTGGCTCTCTTATGTTGATTTTATGCTTGCAAGTTGTAAGTTGGGAGTTAGCTCAGCCATGCTGTCATGGGGCACACTTTCAACATTGCACTTATTTCTATTTAAGTTGATATTATGATCTTTTGTTGATGGATGCTTATCTGTGTGAAAGGAATTGGAAACTTGTGGAGTTCATGGAGTTTGCATATGTGTTAGAGAAATGCCTGGGCCGCTAATCTAAGCCACGCATCATTCATGGTGGAAATTTACAGCATGCCCATAGTGGACATTCGACGATGCATCTCAAAATAAAAAGCTATACCAAATGGTAAATAAAAGAGATGCCGAGGTGTCCATTGTCTGTTTGTCTTGTCATTTTGATGTGGGCTAGTTTCCATTTCATCGGGCAAGAGGTACCCCGTTGGCATTCTCAATGATACATGTATGTTTACAATGACAAGAACTTGCTTGGGACCTAAGTCGATTAGCATTGTTTAAGTACTCGTATTCACGGGACATGAGATTTTCAACTTATGATTTGTCAAGCATATGCCTCATATTTGTACTCGCATTTACCTTAACCACTCAAGATGAAGAAGTGAGCCTAGCTCAACTGGCTATGGGAGTGGATGTACAACCCAGGCACCCAGGTTCAAATCCCCATGGATGCGAATTTGGGTTCTTATTATTTATTTTAAAAAACTTGCTCTGGGGGTCTCCCCCACCGCTTTCCTTTCAAAAAAAAGCCACTCAAGATGCCTATGATGGGGGCAATGAGAGCTCAAAGCTTGTAAGTACCATAATTTTTGGAAGGTTTATAAAACTTGCAATCACTACTTCCCTCTGCGAATGGCCTTTCTTTTACTTTTAAGTTGAGTCTTCACCTTCTACCTTTATGCACCTTCTAAGAGAGCATAGTTGCCATTCTGAGTATAATGTGCATAGTCTCAAAATTTATTATTGATTGATTCATGATACGTCTCAAACGTATCTATTATTTTTTATGCTCCATGCTTGTTCTTACACCATTTGCTTTGAGTTTTGTTACACTTTGTGGCATTTTTATGCATTTTCTGGAACTAACCTATTAACAAGATGCCACAGTGCAAGTTCCCTTTTTTCTGCTATTTTTGTGTTTCAGAAAAGTTACACAGGAAATATTCTCGGAATTGGACGAAACAAAAGCCGAGCCTCCTATTTTTACCGAAGCTTTGCGAAGACCGAAGATGAGACAGAGGGGGGCCAGGGGTTGGCCTCACCACCAGGGGGCGCGGCCCAGCCCCTGGCCGTGCCCACCTATGGTGAGACCCCCTGATCCACCTCCTGACGATGCCCCTACGCCTATAAAGTCCCCTCGACGGGAAAAACATAGGGGACGGATCGCTTTTCCTCGAAACATACTGCAAGCCGCCGCTGTCGTTGAAACGAGATCGGGAGGATCCAGGAGCTCTTCCCGGCACCCGGCCAGAGAGGGGAATCCCTGCCGGAGGCCTTCTCCACCACCATGATCGCCTCCAAAGTGATGTGTGAGTAGTCTACCTTGGACTATGGGTCCATAGCAGTAGCTAGATGGTTGTCTTCTCCACCATGTGCTTCATGTTTAGATCTTGTGGGCTGCCCACATGATCAAGATCATCTTTATGTAATCATACATGTTGTGTTTGTTGGGATCCAATGAGTATTGGTACTATGTCAAGTTGATGTGCTGAATTATATTTTTATGTTATCTCTATGTTGGTTATGATCTTGCATGCTTTCCGTTGCTAGTAGCTATCTTGGTCGAGTAGATGCTAGTGACTCAAGAGGGAGTATTTATGCTCGATAGTTGGGTTCATGCCTATATTTAATCTGGGGGAGTGACAGAAACCTCTAAGGTTGTACATGTGCTGTTGCCACTAAGGAGAAAACAACATTCTTGTGTCCAAGGACATTTGATTTGTTTACATTATGCACTTTGCTTAATGCAATTATCTGTTGTTCGCAACTTAATACTCAGGGGGTCCTCGGATGATTCCCCGCGAGTGGATTTTTAGTCATAGATGCAGTTAGATTACGGTCTATGTATTTTGTCGTAATGCCCAGAGTGAGCCTCATAGTGATCCTCGTGATGTATGTACGTTATCTTTAATCTATCAATTGCCCAACTGTAATTTGTTTACCCAGCATGCTTTTATTTATCTTATGGAGAGACGCCACTAGTGAACTGTGGACCCCAGTCCAATTTCCTTTACATTGTTATATCGTTTTACTTTACTCGCACTGATTACTTTTACTTGCATACTATTATCCTTTTACCACTCGATACGCTCAATCCTTTGTTTATAGCAAACCGGTGAGATTGACAACCTCATCGTAAGTTTGGTTCTGTTTGTGTTGTGTGCAGGTTTCACGTTGCTGCTGGGGGATGAATCAATCAAGTACTTGTTTGTGTTGTGTGTGCAGGTTTCACGTTGCTGCTGGGGGAAGACACGCCGATAAGCAGTTATATCTGGCGCCCTTGTCCGGAGTGTCACGAAGCTAGCAAGCATCACCTTCTTAAATTTGGTTCTTTCTCCTACTGGTTCGATAAACCTTGGTTTCATAACTGAGGGAAGACTTGCTGCTGTGATCATCACACCTTCTCTTGGGGTTCCCAACTGGTCAGTCATCTACATCAACACCGCACCATCAAAATGTTTTCTAGCGCCGTTGCCGGGGAACGAAGAAGAAGCTCCCACGTCAACTAAGCGCCAGCAAAACATCAACAAGTTTTCTGGCGCCGTTGCCGGGGAGAAAGAAGACTTCTGCAAGGGGAGTCTCGCACGCACAATATTTTACTTTGTTTTTGTTTTGCTTTATTTTATTTTTGCTTGCATCTTTTTATCAAAAATAAATAAAAAGTAGTTTCCTTTATAGTTGCTTTTACTTACTTGCTTTTAGTTTTGTTAGAATGGGTACTCCTGAAAACACCAAGTTGTGTAACTTTACTAGCACCAAAAACAATGATTTTATCCGCACTCCTATTGCGCCACCTGCTCCTGAGGCAAATTTTGATGAGATCAAACCTGCTTTGTTGAACCTTGTTATGAAAGAGTAATTTTCTGGTGCCAGTTCTGATGATGCTGCAGCTCATCTCAACAATTTTGTTGAGCTATGTTAGATGCAGAAGTATAAGGATGTAGATGGTAATATTATTAAGCTTAAGTTGTTTCCTTTCTCTTTAAGAGGAAGAGCTAAGGATTGGTTGCTATCTTTGCCTAGAAATAGTATTGATTCTTGGGATAAGTGTAAGGATGCTTGACGAAGGAATGACAAACGAGCACCCGATATTTGCCTACCTGGTTTTCGGTCCGGGAAAGGTCTCCTTCGGAAGGCTTTTGAGGCCCATCAAGGCAGCGGTCTAGCGTGGCCCAGGAGCTAAACTTGGCGTGCAAGCAAGGGCCTGAAGAATTAGAATTGGATTAGGCTTCGTTTGTTGGAGTACCGATTCGATCTGTATCAGGTTTGAGGGACCGTCCCGAGACCTAGCCTTCGCATATAAAAGGCTGGGAGGGAGATCTCAAAACACTAGACACTTTTCCACCCACCTCACGTCGGAGCGCTCGACAACTTAGAGCTCTCTGTCTAGGCTAGATCCAATCTACGCCACCGTTGTACCACCATCATCGCCACACCTCCATCAATACAAAGTCAGACAAGCAGGACGTAGGCCTTTTACCTTTCGAGGGGGCTGAACCTGGGTAAATCCTGTGTTCCTTTGCTTTCGTCTGATCGCCGTCGAGTTCGCCAGGTCCCCAATACGCTTCCTAGATCGAAAGCCCTTTGACATGGGCATTGCCGGGGATAAACCTCGTCAATTGGCACCGACCGTGGGGAAGACGGGATATGGATCTACGGATTCGCCGGCTCCATCACCAACCACCGCCAAGATCGACATCGACACCACCGTCGGCATCGCTGCGCCGACCAACGTCGACACCACCGCCAAGATCGACACTGACACCATCGTCGGCATCGCTGTGCCGGCTGTCATCAACGCCAACCCAACGGAACCAGGCGTCGAAGCCGCTGATTCGATCACCGTCAGCAATGTTTCGCCAAGTGCTGCAAAGCCCACTCCAGCGGCGAGCATCATCGACCCCATCTCTAGAACGGCAGGAGTAACGCCCGAAGGCTATGACATGGCTTTCGGACTGTTCAACTTCCACATGGACATCAACGAAGCGATGGAACTGCTCTCCATCGGCGAATCGGCTCTGCTCGCGGTCGAAACGATGACACCACCAGCTGTCGGGAGTAAACTCTTGGCAAGCGCGCTATTAGCGCCATCGGAGGAGGAACCGAAGCTGAAAACTTCGACCCCATCAGTAGGGTCGAACGATTTTGAAGACCCACCTCCATCCCCGACCACCGCATACTGCGTCGACTGCGACGCATACCACTACGTGGGTGCTACTCGTGTGATGATGACACCAGAAAAGAGCTGTGGCGTGTAGTTGACGTGGGAGCAGTAAGTCCTTGTGCGTGGTGATGACCAGCCCGTTGGGAACCCCAAGAGGAAGGTATGATGAGTGTAGCGGCAAGTCTTCCCTCAGTTAAGAAACCAAGGTATATCGAACAGGAGAAAAGAGACGGTGACGACTGAAGGTGTTGCGCACTGGCTTAGTGACACTTCAACAAGGGCGCCATTAACGATACTTGTTGACTCGTCTTCGGCCAGCAGCAACGCGGAACCTGCACACACACAAACAAATACTTTGTTCCCAACTTGCGATGAGGTTGTCAATCTCACCGGTTTGCTTGAAACAAAGGTTATGAGCGTATCGAGTGGAAAACAGTAGAGTATATGCGAGTAAAGTAAACAGTGCGGGAAAAGTAAACAGGTGATTGCAATATGATTAAAATAGGACTGGGGTCCACAGTTCACTAGTGGTGTCTCTCCATAGATAAAATAACATGCTGGGTAAACAAATTACAGTTGGGCAATTGATAGAATAAAGATAACGTGATATGTCAAGAAGATCACTATGAGATTTACTCTGGGCATTACAACAAAATACATAGACCGCCATCCAACTGCATCTATGACTAATAATCCACCCCCGGGGATATCATCCGAACACCCTAGAAGTATTAAGTTGCGAACAACAGATAATTGCATTAAACAAATTCTGTAATGTAAACAAAGCATATACCCTTGAGCATATGAATGTTGTTTTCTCCCTAGTAGCAACAGCACATCTACCACCTTAAAGGTTTCTGTCACTCCCCCAGGTGAAATAGAGGCATGAACCCACTATCGAGCATAAATACCCCCTCTTGGAGTCACTAGCAACTACTCGGCCAAGATAGCTACTAACAACGGAGAGCATGCAAGATCATAAACAACATAGAGATAACAAAAGATATAATTCAGTACAGCAACTTAATCATAAACACCAATATTCATCGGATCCCAACAAATCAACATCATAGAATTACATAACGGTGATCTCAATCATGTAGGGCAGCTCATGAGATCTAAACATGAAGCACATGGTGGAGAAGACAACCATCTAGCTACTGCTATGGACCCATAGTCCAAGGTAGACTACTCACTCATCGCTCCGGAGGCAATCATGGCGATGAAGGAGACCTCCGGTGGCGATTCCCCTCTCCGGCAGGGTGCCGGGAAGAGCTTCAGGACCCTCCCGATCTTTGGGTCGACGACGGCGGCGGATCGCGATGTATTCTGGAAAACTGATCGGGGCCTTAGGTTTTTCTCGTCAGGGGGTAAATATAGGCGAAGGGGCGATGTCAGAGGTGGAGCCAGGGGCTCTCACATAGGGGTGGCGCGGCCAGGGGCCAGGCCGCGCCGCCCCCTTGTGTGGGGCCCTGGTGGCCCCCCTCCGACACTTCTTCGGATGTCTGGAAGCTTCCGGGTAAAATATGACTTCAGGAACTTGTTTCGTCCAATTCCGAAAATATTTCCTGTGTATCACTTCTGAAACACAAAAACAGCAGAAAATAGGAAACTGGCACTATGGCACTTCGTTAATAGGTTAGTTCCGGAAAATGTATAAAAATGCCACTAAGTGTAACGAAACAATAGGCAAATGGTGTAAGAACAAGCATGGAGCATAAAAAATTATAGATACGTTTGAGACGTATCAAGCATCCCCAAGCTTAACTCCTGCTCGTCCTCGAGTAGGTAAGTGATAACAAAAGAATAATTTTTGAGGTGACATGCACCTACACAATCTTGATCATATATGTAAGCATTGGTGAGCTGGGATCAATAGAACTTAAAACATGGGCATGAAAGATATAATCATGACAATAAGAACTTAGCAACCATGTTGTAAACATGTAAATGAACACAAACAAAAGATCATGATAATGAAACAATGAAAGTCAAACGTGTGTTCAAATCATAAGGAAAAACATAACAAATGGTTTTTAGCTTGTCCTTCATGGAGAGCAAAACATAAATGCATAGGACACCTCAAAGTTTAAGAGGGCGACTAGATACAAATAATTTAAGAACAAGTGAAACCAGCAATATGAATCAATCAATGAACTTTGGGACAATGCATATCACACTAAGAATGACAACTATGCTCTCTTAATGGTGCATAAAGAAAGAAGGTGGTGACTCAACATAAAAGTAAAAGAAAGGCCCTTCGCAGAGGGAAGCAGTGATTGCAAGTTTTATAACCTTCAAAAATTATGGTACTTACCGGCTTTGAGCTCTCATTGCCCCCATCATAAGCATCTTGAATGGTTAAAGTTAATGCGAGAACAATTATGATGCATATGCTTGACAAATCATAAGTTGAAAACCTCGTGTCCCGTGAATATGAGTACCCAAACCATGCTACTTTACTTAGAGTCCCAAGCAAGCCTCTTGTCATTATAAGTATATGCATATCATTGAGAACCGCCATTGGGGTACCTTCGTGCCCAATGACATAGAACAAGCCCACACCAAAATGACAGGACAAGCAGACAATGAACACCTCGACATCTCTTTTATTTGCTATATTGTTTAGCTTTTTATTGTGAGATGCGTCATCGAATGTTCACCATGGGTATGCTGCAAATTTCCACCATGAATTATGCATGGCTTAGATTGGCGGCCCAACGTTTTCCTAACACATATACAAACTCCATGATCCCTACAAGATTCCCAATTCATTTCACATAGCGGGCATCCATAAACAAAAGATCACAATATCAACTCAAATAGGAAGTGCAATGTTGAAAGCTTGCCCCATGACAGCATGGCTGGGCTAGAATCCAACTTACAACTTGCAAGCATAACAACTCAACATAAGAGACCACAATGTCAAATTTTTAAGAACAGGAAAAAGTAAAGTGTGCCTTCCGGTTCATGAGAGCTTTACTGACCGAATTTCGCATAACACTGGTAAGAGTTTAATTTGAAGAGAATATAAAAGCAAGTCAAATTTACTTGGAATAGCAAATTGCTAGTAGGTATGTATGGTGGACACAATGGCAAACTTTGGCTTTTAGGAGTTGGATGCACGAGTAGAGCTCATACTCAGTACAAGGCGAGGGCTAGCAAAAGACTGGGAGCGACCAACTAAGAGAGCAATAATGGCCATAATCATGCAAAGCGACAAAGCGACATTAAAAGAAGCATACGATGGCATCAAAAGTCAAAAACTAAATGATCATGAAGGCTATTGGCGACTTTGTAAGAGTCTAACATGTGTGAGCATGCGCCAAGTCAACCCAAATAAAGCATCAAGGAGAAAATCAAAATAATGCTTCCATACAATAAAAACAACGCATGATTTTTTCAAAGGCTCATTAAGCAATCTCAGTTATTTGAGACAAGTCATGCTACAGCAAAACCACTAAGCATACTATCAAAAAGACATCAAGCATGACATGAAAAAGCCTAAGCCGCAGTCTACACAAGCTCCTTCTTGTACCACTATTTTGCACAAAGCTTTTTCTCTTTTCCAACACCATTTGAAATTTTTATAAACACCTCTTTTGATGAAAACCAATAAAGATCAGAGGCAAAAATACACCTTGATGAAAAGATATGACAAGTTCTAAATGCAAATCAAGGCGAAAACGAAAACCAAAAGCAGTAGCAGAAAAAGTAGAACGCTCGATTTTTAATAAGAGTGAAAACTAGAGCGTTCTTTGCAAATGAAAATGAGTACATCTCCTCCAAAGGAAATTTGTTGGGGTTCAGACATTTATTGCAGCAAACAAACAAACTAAACCAACTAAGAAAACTAAAACAACTGACGCTCCAAGAAAAACACATAGTGCATAAAGCAATAAAAATATAGTGTTTTGAAAGGTGACCTGATTTTTGCCGATGAAGAAGGGGTGCCTCGGGGGCATCCCCAAGCTTTGACGCTTGTACTTCTTGGATATTTCTTGGGGTGCTGGGCATCCCCAAGCTTGAGCTTTTGTCCATTCTTCAACTCATCTCATCATTCTCCAATCCCTACACTTGAAAACTTCCTTCATACAAAACTAAACACAATTCTATTAGCAACATTAGTGTAAGCATAAAATATATTCAACCTCTTTTAGCTTTAGGTTTCAACCCAAAACCACCACATATAAAGTATATACTACTGTAGCAACTTACACAAGAGTTCCATGATCAAAAAGAACTCAAAAGAAAGCGATAAAGTGTCAAAAACAAATATTGGCAGAAATCTGTCAAAACTGAACAGCTGACAAAGGACGAATTTTTGAGGGATTTTCCGTTGCTCAAATCAAAAAGTGTTCAACTACAAAAAGTTTGGATATAACCTGGGGCATATGCACAAGAAATCGTAGGTCCAAAAGATAAACAGAGAATTTTCACGAATTTTTACGGTGCAGCACCAAAAACAGTTTCAGGACAACAGTTTCCCCAAATCTTTACCTCACTCAAATTAGAGGCTTCTCTTGGCACAAAAACGAAATAAACAAGATAAGGAGCGGTCATTACAGTAGTAATGACTTCCAAGACTCAAATAAAAGAAAAAGTACTGAAAAGTAAACAATGGGTTATCTCCCAAGAGTGCTTTTCTTTAACGCCTTTGAGCTAGGCGCAGAAAATTGCGAATCAAGTACCTTCAGAAGAAGCATTAAGATCAACAGAAGAGGTCTTGTCAATAAGGCATTGTATTTCATCCACATAAGTTTTTGAAAACCCTTTGTGATCATGCTTTGGTACACTATTCTCATCAAAAAGATTTTCAGGACAAATCCAGGCAAAATTGTTTTCGAAAGCATCATTCAATCCCAAAAGCTTGCAAGGTATAGGTATTTCGGTTCCCTCATCATGAGTATCAATAACCTTTATAGGTGAACCGAGTTTATTAAAACGTTTAAGAACTTTCCTAGCTTCAACAACGACATCCTTAAATTCTAAGCGCAAGGTTTCCAAGATAAAAGCCTTCTTTTTGGGATCCTTAATTTCATGAAGCTTAAGGAACATATATTGCATAAAAGGATTAAGACTAGCAAACCTAGTTTCCAACATGTCAATTAATATAATAGAAGCAACTTCAATACTAGGAGCAAGTTCAACCCAAGACTTTTCCTCATCTTCCTCATGCATACTAATGTGATTAAAGAACTCCTTAATGTTACTTTTGCCAATAATAGAACCACTACCTACTGAGAGGTCCTCCGGAACAAACTCAGGGAACAACATGATAAACTAAAGTAAAGAAATAACAACTACCAAGGATTCTAATTTTTTTGGGTTTTTGATATAAAGTAGTGCAGGTAAAATAAAATAAAGTAAAGCAAAACAAATAACAAAGTAAAGAATGTGTGTGCGAAGAACTCCCCTCGCAGAAGTCTTCTCTCTTCCCCAGCAATGGCGCCAGAAAAAGTGCTGCTACTCGTGTGATGATGACGCCAGAAAAGAGCTGTGGCGTGTAGTTGACGTGGGAGCAGTAAGTCCTTGTGCGTGGTGATGACCAGCCCGTTGGGAACCCCAAGAGGAAGGTATGATGAGTGTAGCGGCAAGTCTTCCCTCAGTTAAGAAACTAAGGTATATCGAACAGGAGAAAAGAGACGGTGACGACTGAAGGTGTTGCACACTGGCTTAGTGACACTTCAACAAGGGCGCCGTTAACGATACTTGTTGACTCGTCTTCGGCCAGCAGCAACGCGGAACCTACACACACACAAACAAATACTTTGTTCCCAACTTGCGATGAGGTTGTCAATCTCACCGGTTTGCTTGAAACAAAGGTTATGAGCATATCGAGTGGAAAACAGTAGAGTATATGCGAGTAAAGTAAATAGTGCGGGAAAAGTAAACAGGTGATTGCAATATGATTAAAATAGGACCGGGGTCCACAGTTCACTAGTGGTGTCTCTCCATAGATAAAATAACATGCTGGGTAAACAAATTACAGTTGGGCAATTGATAGAATAAAGATAACGTGATATGTCAAGAAGATCACTATGAGATTTACTCTGGGCATTACAACAAAATACATAGACCGCCATCCAACTGCATCTATGACTAATAATCCACCCCCGGGGATATCATCCGAACACCCTAGAAGTATTAAGTTGCAAACAACAGATAATTGCATTAAGCAAAGTGTGTAATGTAAACAAAGCATATGCCCTTGAGCATATGAATGTTGTTTTCTCCCTAGTAGCAACAGCACATCTACCACCTTAAAGGTTTCTGTCACTCCCACAGGTGAAATAGAGGCATGAACCCACTATCGAGCATAAATACCCCCTCTTGGAGTCACTAGCAACTACTCGGCCAAGATAGCTACTAACACCGGAGAGCATGCAAGATCATAAACAACATAGAGATAACAAAAGATATAATTCAGTATAGCAACTTAATCATAAACACCAATATTCATCGGATCCCAACAAACCAACATCATAGAATTACATAACGGTGATCTCAATCATGTAGGGCAGCTCATGAGATCTAAACATGAAGCACATGGTGGAGAAGACAACCATCTAGCTACTGCTATGGACCCATAGTCCAAGGTAGACTACTCACTCATCGCTCCGGAGGCAATCATGGCGATGAAGGAGACCTCTGGTGGCGATTCCCCTCTCCGGCAGGGTGCCGGGAAGAGCTTCTGGACCCTCCCGATCTTCGGGTCGACGGCGGCGGTGGATCGCGATGTATTCTGGAAAACTGATCGGGGCCTTAGGTTTTTCTCGTCGGGGGGTAAATATAGGCGAAGGGGCGATGTCAGAGGTGGAGCCAGGGGCTCTCACACAGGGGTGACGCGGCCAGGGGCCAGGCCGCGCCGCCCCCTTGTGTGGGGCCCTAGTGGCCCCCCTCCGACACTTCTTCGGATGTCTGGAAGCTTCCGGGTAAAATATGACTTCAGGAACTTGTTTCGTCCAATTCCGAGAATATTTCCTGTGTATCACTTCTGAAACACAAAAATAGCAGAAAACAGGAAACTGGCACTGTGGCACTTCGTTAATAGGTTAGTTCCGGAAAATGTATAAAAATGCCACTAAGTGTAACGAAACAATAGGCAAATGGTGTAAGAACAAGCATGGAGCATCAAAAATTATAGATACGTTTGAGACGTATCAGTGGGCGCCGGAGATTTCTCATTCCATGAGATCGCCGGCTGTGAAGATCCGCGGGGAGGCACAGCACCTGTCTACCCAACGATATCTGAGTGCGATCGGGCTCTCAACGCCCTCACGCTTCGCACCGCACCATATGACCCTGACTACGTCGAGGGGTTATACTCGGACTACACATGCTCCGATGACGACGACGACATCTACCCCGAAGCTAAGGGGAAAATCGGCAATTCAGCAAGCTCCGCCTCACACTGCGAGTCTGCTGCATCTAGCGATGGGTATGTGGCCGATTACGACTCGGACCTCATGATCGAAGTCGGGCCCAACGTAGAAAGCGACGACGTCTACCCTCTAGCATTGGGCAAAATCAGCGATGATTCGGCCTCGTGGACCGGGGGCCACTGCATGATGGCATCGCACGGTGACGGAAACGAAAATAGAGACAACGACGGCCGAAACCGGGCAGACAGCGGCCGCCAGGTGGTCACGCATGACCAGATCCGGTTCGCAAGAAGGGTTTACGCGGGCGAGGTGAACTTCGGCCCCAACCCAAGCCCAAGCGATCTGGCCACACTCCGTTTCGTCATCCAGGAGCAGAAGGACCAGATCAGTGCTGACAGGCGAGTGCTGGAGCGGCGAAGAGAGGAGGCCAATGCATCCAGCAGAAGATGGGCCGAAAGATCATCCCATTACTCATCAAGTGTCCAGCACAGGTCAAGATCACGCACCCAGCCAGGGCCTGATATGCACAACATCACCCGAAATATGGAGGCAGAGTTCAACGAGGCTGAATTGATGCCCAAGACCAAGGAGGCCGCGATCATGGCCGCGGCGGCATACATTCCCGCGAATGCATCAAACGGCGACGAACATATGCGACACCTGAGGAATCTAGCACTCGAAGGAGTAAGGGTGCTCCAAGGCACGCCCGATTCAGGACATGACGCAACAGCAAGGAGAACCGCCCCACCGACGGAGCAAGCCAGGAACCCAGCACCGGTGCCACCCGTAGTGCCTCGGACGCAAGCGGTCGAACCTCTCAACGGAGAGCTTCGACATGGTCTGGCCCAGAACAGGGTCGACCAAGCGCGAGCGCGGCACGAAGCACGCCGCTTCGAAGGAGATCGCGAGGCGGAGACATTCGGCGGCACCAGTGATGGACTGTGCGGGGCAGATTGCTTTAGCCTGTTGATCCGCTCCGCACCGTTGCCGAAGGGAATCAAGCTCAGCGATGGCATAGTCAAGTTCAACGGGCAGTAGGATCCCCGAATTTGGCTTGATGATTTTATAACCGCTGTCAAGATCAGCGGCGGATCTAGAGACAACGCCCTCCAATTACTATCACTGCATCTAAAAGATAACACAAGGGCATGGCTGAATAATCTCGCCCCAGATAGCATCCGCTCCTGGGAAGAATTTCGGCAAGCGTTCATTGCCAACTTCCGAGGCACTTCGCGATGACCTACGTCGTTCGAAGAGCTACGCCTATGCGTGCAGCGAACCGGAGAAAACCTGAGATCATACATCTCACGATGGATCAGCCTCCGGAACACGACGGAGAACATCTCGCCCGAAAGGGCCATCGACGCATTTCGCGACGGCCTCTTCCGACGCGATTTCAAGGAGGAGCTCGGACGCTGCAAGCCAAGGACCGTCGACCACCTCATGAGCTTGGCGAATGAGTGGGCCGATGGCGAAGACTCCATCGCGGCTCCCAGAAGTCGCCGAAGATCAGCAGAACGCGATGTCGACACGAAAGACCAGTTCCACTCCGGGTCCCAAAAGAAGGGTCGTCGGAACCGCTACGACAACACGGAGAACACGGACATGGTAGCAGCAGGCTACATACACGAAGATCGTGAGGACAACCGCGACTTACTGCGGCAAGGAAACAATTACCACGGTAGCAACAGCAGAAGTGTCTCGAAGCCAAGCAAGGAATGGCGCCGACGGCAGCCACAGATGTCGGCAGAAGAGATGCTTGATAGCGGATGTCCAAGGCATACGTACCTCGACAAAGATGGAGTACGAAGACCTGCGCACCTCCTCATCGAGTGTAGAGAATTCCTTTGTCTCAACCGAGCACTTCAGGAGAGGATGGGCATCGAGCAACCAGTGGCAGGGGCGATAGCCTACAACACTCCACCGCCACCGCCGAACCCACCAGCAAGCGTTGTACAGCAGGGCCACCAGGCCGCCACGATCCAGCAAGTCGAGCAGCGACAGCCGGTCGACGAGGAAGAAGAATTCCCGCCGCCAAGAGGTTTCGTGCCCATGATCCAGAGAGGACGCCCGACGAATAAGGTTCAGCAAAAACGCACACGAGAAGTGTTTCACGCCGAACACGCGCCACCTGCCACTCCTGAATACCTGAATTGGTCCGAACATCCGATCGGTTTCGATCGGTCAGATCATCCACCGAAGATCCCACACCCAGGACACCATGCTTTGGTTCTCGAGGCGCAAATAGGGGGTTTCACCTCGAAAAAGGTCTTCATGGACGGAGGCAGTAGCTTGAACCTCATCTACGCAGACACACTGCGAAAGATCAAGATCCCGCTAAACAATCTCCTGCCAACGGAAACTTCCTTCCACGGAATCGTCCCAGGAAAGCCGACGTACCCATTGGGGGCAATACATCTCGACGTCATCTTCGGCACCCCAGCAAACTTCAGGAAGGAGAAGATCGAATTCGAGGTTGTGGACTGGCCCTCGCAGTATCACGCTATCCTCGGGCGGCCAGCGTTCGCCCGATTCATGGCGGTACCGCATTATGCTTACCTCAAGCTGCGGATGCCCGCAAACAGAGGACCACTGACGATCAGTGGCAGCTTCGCCCGATCCGAAAACTACGACAAGGACTTCAACACCATGTCCCAAACCTTCGGTGTGCACGAGGAGCTGCACCATATTTGGGAGGCCACAGTGATGGACATCGATCCACCGGCGCAGCAGAACGCCCCAGAACTGTCATTTGATGCCACCAAGGACACCCAAGAGCACCAGATCCACCCGACGGACCCAACCAAGACGGCGCGGGTGTCGAACTCCCTCTCCCCTGCATAGGAAAGCGCGCTCATCGAGTTCCTCCGTGAGCACTGGAGGATGTTCGCTTGGTGTCTAGCAGATATGCCAGGCATCCCCAGGGAACTCGTCGAGCACGAGCTCAAGATCTTTCCCAATACAAAGCCGGTGAAGCAGTCTATGCGCCGGTACAATCCAGAGAAGGCCAAGTCGATGGGCGAGGAAATCAACCGCCTCCTCAAAGCCAAGTTCATCAGGGAAATCAAGGAGGCTACATGGCTCTCGCCACCGGTTATGGTGGAAAACAAGGACACCAAGGTCTACAGGATGTGCATCGACTTCACAGCCTTAAACAAGCACTGCCCGAAGGACTACTTCCCCCTACCTCGAATCGACCAGATCATCGATTCTACGGCAGGATGTGAGCGCCTTTCTTTCCTCGATGCCTACTCCGGGTACAATCAGATACGACTGAAAGTAGAAGACGAGGACAAAACGGCGTTCATCACCCTGCACGGGGTATACTGCTACATGACGATGCCCTTCGGGCTCAAGAACGCCGGAGCCACCTATCAACGGTGCATGCAGGCGTGTCTAAAGGAGCAAATTGGCCGCAACATAGAGGTCTACGTAGACGACATTGTCATTAAGACCGCAAAGGCAGACAGCCTGCTGGATGACCTTCGTGAAACGTTCACCAACCTCGACAGATACAACATCAAGCTCAACCCGAAGAAATGCTCTTTCGGGGTACCTACCGGCCAACTACTAGGCTACCTGATCTCCGAGCGAGGAATCGAAGGCAACCCAGAGAAGATACAAGCCATCATCAACATGCAGCCTCCAAGGATGCTTCGGCATGTCCAGCAGTTGACAGGTCGACTCGCAGCACTTAGCCGCTTTATCAGCAAGCTCGGCGAAAGAGCACTCCCTTTTTATCGATTGCTTCGGAAAATAGACAACTTCACGTGGACCGAAGAGGCACAAGCCGCATTCGACGACCTCAAGCGTCGTCTGTCGACTTCCCCAGTTCTTGTCACACCCCGAGAAAAAGAGCCGATGTTACTATACATTGCGGCTACGAATCAAGTTGTCAGCTCAGTACTCGTGGTCGAACGCGCGGAGGAAGGCAAGGAGCACGGAGTACAGAGGACTGTGTACTACCTGAGCGAAGTCCTATCTCCGACCAAGCAACGGTACCCCCACTATCAGAAGCTGGCATACGCTATCTACATGACGGGGAAGAAGTTGCCGCACTACTTCGAATGCCACTCCATCATAGTGGTGGCTTCGAATCCAGTTTCTAGCATCCTCAACAACCCAGACGCCACAGGGCGTGTATCGCTATGGGGAATCACGCTGGGGCCATGGGAGATCTCATACCAGCGATAGTCCGCAATCAAGTCACAGGTCCTACCGGACTTCATAGTTGAGTGGACAGAAGCCCAGATGCCCGAGCTCCCAGACCTGTCGAACAGCTGGACCATTTTCGTCGATGGGTCCAAACGGGTTTCGGGGGCAGGAGCAGGAGTGGTCTTGGTGTCACCGCAAGGGGACAGGATGCACTACGTCCTTCGCATGCGCTTCCCGAATCCCTCCAACAACGAGGCAGAGTAGGAAGCCGTCCTCCATGGCATGCGCATGGCGAAGGCCTGCGGGGCCACCCGTATCAAGATCCATGGAGACTCGAACCTCATCGCCCAGCAAGTCATGAAGGAGTGCGACGCAACCTGCGCAAACATGATCGCCTATCGCGCAATGTACGATAAGCTCGAAGGCGAGTTCGAGGGCTGATACGTCTCCAACGTATCTATAATTTTTGATGCTCCATGCTTGTTTTTACACCATTTGCCTATTGTTTCGTTACACTTCGTGGCACTTTTATGCATTTTCCGGAACTAACCTATTAACAAGTGCCACAGTGCCAGTTCCCTGTTTTCTGCTGTTTTTGTGTTTCAGAAGTGATACACAGGAAATATTCTCGGAATTGGACAAAACCACATCCTGAAGTCTTATTTTGCCCGGAAGCTTCCAGAGATCCGAAGAGGAGTAGGAGGGGGGCCACAGGGGCCCCACACACACAGGTGGCGCGGCCAGGCCCCTAGCCGCGCCAGCCATGTGTGAGGGCACCTGGTCCACCCCCTGACATCGCCCCTTCGCCTATATAAAGCCTCGGGATGGAAAACCCTGGGGGATTCGGCAATTTTCCAGAAAGAGTTCCGCAGCTCCGCCGCCACCACCGACGAATTTCGGGGGACAGAAGTCTCTGTTCCGGCACCCTGCCGGGACGGGGAAGTGCCCCCGGAGCCATCTCCATCGGTCTCCATCGCCGTCTCCGCCGTCTCCATCGACCTCACCGCCATCTCCATCAACCTTGCTGTCTCCTATGATGAGGAGGGAGTAGTTCATCCCCGGGGCTGAGGGCTCTACCGGTAGCTATGTGGTTCACCTCTCTCTCCCATGATGTGATCTTAATGTGATCGTGAGATTTGTATCATGTTGAACAAATAGATGTTATTATTCAGATGTTATATGTACTCTAGTGGTGATTATTAAAGTATTATATTCCTCCTGCTATGGTGTAACGGTGACAGTGCGTGCATCATGGTGGTACTTGGTTTAGGCTATGATTGTGATCTCTTGTGGATTATGAGAATAATTATTACTATGATAGTATTGAGTGATCTATTCCTCCTTTCATGGTGTAATGTTGACAGTGTGTGCACCGTGTTAGTACTTGGTCTAAGTTGCAATGATTTCTATCTTGAGTTGTGATCTGATTTGGATATATCTATGAGTGGTGTTTGTCAAGTACTTGATGAACTTTAAGGGGTGCTTCTGTAGCCACTACACAATGATTAGTGTTATTCAATAGGAGAGTAATTCAGAGTGCCTTAGCAAAGAGAAGTTATTTGTTCATTCATGTTATATTGTTGGGAGTGTGTCCACTAGTGAAAGTATGATCCCTAGGCCTTGTTTCCAAGCTTTGCATACCGTTTACTTGCTATTTTGTTACTTGTTTGCTCGCAGCGATATTTATTTCACATCACATTTGCTACTTATAATCATCTATACCACTTGTATTTCACTATCTCTTTGCCGAACTAGTGCACCTATACATCTGACAAGTGTATTGGGTGTGTTGGGGACACAAGAGACTTTCTGCATCATAATTGCAGGGTTGCTTGAGAGGGATAGCTTTGACCTCTAACCTCCCTGAGTTCGATAAACCTTGGGTGATCCACTTAAGGGAAACTTGCTGCTGTTCTACAAACCTCTGCACTTGGAGGCCCAACAAGTGTCTACAAGAATAGAAGTGCGTAGACATCAAGCTCTTTTCTGGCGCCGTTGCCGGGGAGGTAAGGTAAAAGGTACTCGCATCCTCCTGTGTGAGTGCTCGAAGTTATTTCCTTTAGATTCTGCAATTACATCTTTTTGTTTCTTGTTTTTAATTTCACTAGTTAGGCTTAATGGAAAACAACAAAAAAATTAGAGAGCTTTATAGTATTTATCTTGAGTTAGGACATGAAGTGTTTGAAGAGAAAATTAAAAAACCTATGGAACTTTATTTGCATGCTAATGGCAATGTTATTAGTATGAACTCTTTGAACACCACTATTGCTAATGCTATGGAAAATTCTAAGCTTGGGGAAGCTAGTTTTGATGAAAATGATCTTTTTAGTCCCCTAGCTTTGGAGGAGAAAATTTACTTTGATGATACTTTACCTCCAATTTATGATGATTACAATGATGATTATGTTATTTTCAGTCCACCTACTTTTGAGGATAAAATTAGTTATGATTACAATATGCCTCCTATTTATGATGATTATGGTGATGAGAATAGTTATTCTATTGAATTTGCTCCTACTACTATTGTTCCTGTGGTGAGTATTAATTCTTTTATGCATGTAGCTCATGATAGGTATGCTTTATGTGATAGTTATATTGTTAGTTCTATTCATGATGCTACTGAAAGTTATTATAAGAGAGGGAAACATGGTTTGATGGATCTCAACAATATTGATTTTCCCCTCTTTATGTTGCAATTCTTGAAGTTGTACTTGTTTTGCCTTCCTATGCTTTTTGCTTTGCGCTTTTATGACTTGTCTCTTTACAAGACTATTTTTCATAGGAAGTGGTTTAGATATAAATGTGTTCCATACTTGCTTTTTGATGCTCTCTTTTGCTTTAAGTTCCTATATGGCGCCTTTGCCTCAAGCTCTTATATAGCGCCCACATGAGCATCTTTGCAAATTACTGCACCTAGCTCAAAGGCGTTAAAGAAAAGCACTCTTGGGAGATAACCCAATGTTTTATTTCTAGTACTTTTTCTTTTATTTGAGTCTTGGAAGTTATTACTACTGTAATAACTGCTCCTTATCCTTTTTATTTCGTTTTTGTGCCAAGAGAAGCCTCTAATTTGAGTGAGGTAAGATTTGGGGATGTTGCTGTCCTGAAACAGTTTTCGGTGCTGCACCGTAAAAATTCGTGAAAATTCTCTGTTTATCTTTTGGACCTGCGATTTCTTGTGCATATGCCCCAGGTTATATTCAAACTTTTCTTAGTTGAACACTTTTTGATTTGAGCAACAGAAAATCTCTCAAAAATTCGACCTTTGTCAGCTGTTCAGTTTTGACAGATTTCTGCCAATATTTGTGTTTGCCGCTTTATCGCTTTCTTTTGAGTTATTTTTATCATAGAACTTTTGGGGAAGTTGCTACAGTAGTATATGCTATATATGTGGTGGTTTTGTGTTGAAATATGAACTGAAAAGAGGTTGATTATATGTTATGCTTACACTAATGTTGCTAATAGAATTGTGTTTAGTTTTGTACGAAGGAAGTTTTCAAGTGTAGGGATTGGAGAATGATGAGATGAGTTGAAGAATGGACAAAAGCTCAAGCTTGGGGATGCCCATGCATCACCCCAAGAAATATCCAAGAAGTACAAGCATCAAAGCTTGGGGATGCCCCCAAGGCACCCCTTCTTCATCGGCAAAAATCAGGTCACCTTTCAAAACACTATATTTTTATTGCTTCATGCACTATGCGTTTTTCTTGGAGCATCAGTTGTTTTTGTTTTCAGTATTAGTTTAGTTCAGTTTGCTGCAATAAATGGTTAGATCACATCATGTTTCTTTTGGAGGGGATGAACTCGTTTTCATTTGCCAAGAACACTTAGTTTTTCACTCTTATCGTTCAATGAGTGTTCTCTTTTTCTGCTACTGCGTTTGGTTTTCGATTTTCGCCTTGATTTGCGTTCAGATCTTGTTATATCTTTTCATCAAGGTGTATTTTTGCCTCTGATCTTTATTGGTTTTCATCAAAAGAGGTGTTTATAAAAATTTCAAATGGTGTTGGAAAAGAGAAAAAGCTTTGTGCAAAATAGTGGTACAAGAAGGAGCTTGTGTAGACTGCGGCTTAGGCTTTTTCATGTCATGCTTGATGTCTTTTTGATAGTATGCTTAGTGGTTTTGCTGTAGCATGACTTGTCTCAAATAACTGAGATTGCTTAATGAGCCTTTGAAAAAATCATGCGTTGTTTTTATTGTATGGAAGCCTTATTTTGGTTTTCTCCTTGATATTTTATTTGGGTTGACTTGGCGCATGCTCACACATGTTAGACTCTTACAAAGTCGCCAATAGCCTTCATGATCATTTAGTTTTTGACTTTTGATGCCATCTTATGCTTCTTTTAATGTCGCTTTGTCGCTTTGCATGATTATGGCCATTACTGCTCTCATAGTTGGTCGCTCCCAGTCTTTTGCTAGCCCTCGCCTTACACTGAGTATGAGCTCTACTCGTGCATCCAACTCCTAAAAGCCAAAGTTTTCCATTGTGTCCACCATACATACCTACTAGCAATTTGCTATTCCAAGTAAATTTGACTTGCTTTTATTTTCTCTTCAAATTAAACTCTTACCAGTGTTATGCGAAACTCGGTTAGTAAAGCTCTCACGAACCGAAAGGCACACTTTACTTTTTCCTGTTCTTAAAAATTTGACATTGTGGTCTCTTATGTTGAGTTGTTATGCTTGCAAGTTGTAAGTTGGATTCTAGCCCAGCCATGCTGTCATGGGCAAGCTTTCAACATTGCACTTCTTATTTGAGTTGATATCGTGATCTTTTGTTTATGGATGCCCGCGGTGTGAAATGAATTGGGAATCTTGTGGGGATCATGGAGTTTGTATATGTGTTAGGGAAACGCCGGGCCGCCAATCTAAGCCATGCATAATTCATGGTGGAAATTTGCAGCATACCCATGGTGAACATTCGACGACGCATCTCACAATAAAAAGCTAAACAATATAGCAAATAAAAGAGATGTCGAGGTGTTCATTGTCTGCTTGTCCTGTCATTTTGGTATGGGCTTGTTCCATGTCATCGGGCACGGAGGTACCCCATTGGCGGTTCTCAATGATATGCATATACTTACAATGACAAGAGCCTTGCTTGGGACTCTAAGTAAAGTAGCATGAGGTTTGGGTACTCGTATTCACGGGGCACGAGGTTTTCAACTTATGATTTGTCAATAATATGCATCATAATTGTTCTCGCATTAACTTTAACCATTCAAGATGCTTATGATGGGGGCAATGAGAGCTCAAAGCCGGTAAGTACCATAATTTTTGAAGGTTATAAAACTTGCAATCACTGCTTCCCTCTGCGAAGGGCCTTTCTTTTACTTTTATGTTGAGTCACCACCTTCTATCTTTATGCACCATTAAGAGAGCATAGTTGTCATTCTTAGTGTGATATGCATTGTCCCAAGGTTCATTGATTGATTCATAGTTGTCATTATTTGTATCTAGTCACCCTCTTAAACTTTGAGGTGTCCTATGCATTTATGTTTTGCTCTCTTTGAAGGACAAGCTGAAAACCATTTGTATGTTTTTCCTTATGATTTGAACACACGTTTGACTTTCATTGTTTCATTATCCATGATCTTTTGTTTGTGTTCATTTTCATGTTTACAACATGGTTGCTAAGTTTCTTCTATCAAGATTATATCTTTCATGCCCATGTTTTAAGTTCTTATGATCCCAGCTCACAATGCTTACATATATGATCAAGATTGTGTAGGTGCATGTCACCTCAAAAATTATTTCTTTTTGTTATCGCTTACCTACTCGAGGACGAGCAGGAGTTAAGCTTGGGGATGCTGATACGTCTCCACCGTATCTATAATTTTTGATGCTCCATGCTTGTTTTTACACCATTTGCCTATTGTTTCGTTACACTTCGTGGCACTTTTATGCATTTTCTGGAACTAACCTATTAACAAGTGCCACAGTGCCAGTTCCCTGTTTTCTGCTGTTTTTGTGTTTCAGAAGTGATACACATGAAATATTCTCGGAATTGGACGAAACCACATCCTAAAGTCTTATTTTGCCCGGAAGCTTCCAGAGATCCGAAGAGGAGTAGGAGGGGGGCCACAGGGGCCCCACACACACAGGTGGCGCGGCCAGGCCCCTAGCCGCGCCAGCCATGTGTGAGGGCACCTGGTCCACCCCCTGACATCGTCCCTTCGCCTATATAAAGCCTCGGGACGGAAAACCCTGGGGGATTCGGCAATTTTCTAGAAAGAGTTCCGCAGCTCCGCCGCCACCACCGACGAATTTCGGGGGACAGAAGTCTCTGTTCCGGCACCCTGCCGGGACGGGGAAGTGCCCCCGGAGCCATCTCCATCGGTCTCCATCGCCGTCTCCACCGTCTCCATCGACCTCACCGCCCTCTCCATCAACCTTGTTGTCTCCTATGATGAGGAGGGAGTAGTTCATCCCCGGGGCTGAGGGCTCTACCGGTAGCTATGTGGTTCACCTCTCTCTCCCATGATGTGATCTTTATGTGATCGTGAGCTTTGTATCATGTTGAACAAATAGATGTTATTATTCAGATGTTATATGTACTCTAGTGGTGATTATTAAAGTATTATATTCCTCCTGCTATGGTGTAACGGTGACAGTGCGTGCATCATGGTGGTACTTGGTTTAGGCTATGACTGTGATCTCTTGTGGATTATGAGAATAATTATTACTATGATAGTATTGAGTGATCTATTCCTCCTTTCATGGTGTAATATTGACAGTGTGTGCACCGTGTTAGTACTTGGTCTAAGTTGCAATGATTTCTATCTTGAGTTGTGATCTGATTTGGATATATCTATGAGTGGTGTTTGTCAAGTACTTGATGAACTTTAAGGGGTGCTTCTGTAGCCACTACACAATGATTAGTGTTATTCAATAGGAGAGTAATTCAGAGTGCCTTAGCAAAGAGAAGTTATTTGTTCATTCATGTTATATTGTTGGGAGTGTGTCCACTAGTGAAAGTATGATCCCTAGGCCTTGTTTCCAAGCTTTGCATACCGTTTACTTGCTATTTTGTTACTTGTTTGCTCGCAGCGACATTTATTTCACATCACGTTTGCTACTTATAATCATCTATACCACTTGTATTTCACTATCTCTTCGCCGAACTAGTGCACCTATACATCTGACAAGTGTATTGGGTGTGTTGGGGACACAAGAGACTTTCTGCATCATAATTGCAGGGTTGCTTGAGAGGGATAGCTTTGACCTCTAACCTCCCTGAGTTCGATAAACCTTGGGTGATCCACTTAAGGGAAACTTGCTACTGTTCTACAAACCTCTACACTTGGAGGCCCAACAAGTGTCTACAAGAATAGAAGTGCGTAGACATCAAGGGCTGCGAAGTAACACACATCGGCAGGGAAAGCAACGAGGAGGCAGACAACCTGGCCAATATCGGCTCAAGGTGCCTCCCAATACCGCCCGGGGTCTTCTTTGAAGAAATATTCGACCACTCCGTCAAGATCAAGCCAGCAATTGACCCGGCGTTAGCAACACGTCCGGGGGCTCGGTCGGCCAGCACTGCTCCAGCGGCAGGAACGGAAGACCCTCCGAAAGATGCAGCCACAGTCATGCTCGTCGAAGCCACATGGACAAAACCGTACTTGGCGTACCTGGTGCGGGGCGAGCTCCCAGAAGATCCCATCCATCGGTGACAAGTCATGCGGCGCTCCAAGGCCTTCACGATAATCAACGGGGAGCTCTACAAGCGCAGTACCACAGGGGTGCTCCAACGGTGCATAGCACAGGAAGATGGGATCGCTCTCCTTCGAGAAATTCATGAAGGAACCTGCGGGCATCATGCCTGCAGCCGAACCCTCGTGGCCAAGGCTTTTCGGTCCGGATTCTACTGGCTATCCGCCTTTTACGATACCAGGAACATCGTCCAGCACTGCGAAGCATGCCAGTTATTCGCCACCAAGCCGCGCGCGCCGGTGTCCGAACTGCACACTATCCCTGTGGCCTGGCCCTTCGCACAATGGGGGCTCGATCAAGTGGGGCCTCTCCCCAAATCATCCCGAGGAGGTCATACTTACCTGCTAGTCGCAGTGGACAAGTTCTCCAAGTGGATAGAGGCTGTTCCAGTCACCAACCAAGAAGCGACCACGGCGGTCAAGTTCTTCGAGTCCATCATCTACCGGTACGGCGTCCCGAACAGCATTTTCACCGACAACGGCACGAACTTCACTTCGGGCGAGTTCCAGGACTTCGCCAAAAACCTCGGCATCAAGCTCAAGTACGCTTCGGTGGCACACCCCAAGTCTAATGGCCAGGTCAAAAAGGCTAACGGACTCGTATGCGGAGGACTAAAGAAGCGACTACTTCGACCCCTTAAACGCGTAGCAGGTGCCTGGGTCGAGGAATTGCCTTCGGTACTTTGGAGCCTGCGAACAACGCCCAATTCCTCGACGGGTTACACACCCTTCTTCCTGCTCTTCGGGGTAGAAGCAGTGCTACCCACGGATGTACGCTACAGTGCGCCCCACGTGGTCGCTGCTACTCGTGTGATGGCGCCTCAAAAGAGCTGTGGCGTTTAGTTGACGTGGGAGCAGTGTGTCCTTGTGCGTGGTGATGACCAGCCCGTTGGGAACCCCAAGAGAAAGGTATGATGAGTGTAGCGGCTAGTTTTCCCTCAGTTAAGAAACCAAGGTATATCGAACAGGAGAAGGGAGATGATGACGACTGAAGGTGTTTGTGGAACCTGCACACACACAGACAAATACTTTGTCCCCAACTTGCGATGAGGTTGTCAATCTCACCGGTTTGCTTGAAACAAAGGTTATGAGTGTATCGAGTGGAAAACATTAGTAATATGCTAGTAAAGTAAACAGTGCGGGAAAAGTAAACAGGTGATTGCAATATGATTAAAATAGGACCGGGGTCCACAGTTCACTAGTGGTGTCTCTCCATAGATAAATAACATGCTGGGTAAACAAATTACAGTTGGGCAATTGATAGAATAAAGATAACATGATATGTCAAGAAGATCACTATGAGATTCACTCTGGGCATTACAACAAAATACATAGACCGCCATCCAACTGCATCTATGACTAATAATCCACCCCCGGGGATATCATCCGAACAACCTGGAAGTATTAAGTTGCGAACAACAGATAATTGCATTAAGCAAAGTGTGTAATGTAAACAAAGCATATGCCCTCGAGCATATGAATGTTGTTTTCTCCCTAGTAGCAACAGCACATCTACCACCTTAGAGGTTTCTGTCACTCCCCCAGGTGAAATAGAGGCATGAACCCACTATCGAGCATAAATACCCCCTCTTGGAGTCACTAGCAACTACTCGGCCAAGATAGCTCCTAACAACGGAGAGCATGCAAGATCATAAACATCATAGAGATAACAAAAGATATAATTCAGTACAGCAACTTAATCATAAACACCAATATTCATCGGATCCCAACAAACCAACATCATAGAATTACATAACGGTGATCTCAATCATGTAAGGCAGCTCATGAGATCTAAACATGAAGCACATAGTGGAGAAGACAACCATCTAGCTACTGCTATGGACCCATAGTCCAAGGTAGACTACTCACTCATCGCTCCGAAGGCGGTCATGGCGATGAAGGAGACCTCCGGTGGCGATTCCCCTCTCCGGCAGGGTGCCGGGAAGAGCTTCTGGACCCTCCTGATCTTCGGGTCGACGGCGGCGACGGATCGCAATGTATTCTAGAAAACTGATCGGGCCCTTAGGTTTTTCTCGTCAGGGGGTATATGTAGGCGAAAGGGGGCTGTCAGAGGTGGAGCCACGCGGCCTCACAAGGGGGTGGCGCGGCCAGGGGCCAGGCCGCGCCGCCCCTGTGTGTGGGGGCCACGTGGCCCCCCTCCATCAGGTCTTCGGATGTTTGGGAGCTCCCCGATGAAATATGACTTCAGGAACTTGTTTCGTCCAATTCCGAGAATATTTCCTGTGTATCACTTCTGAAACCAAAAACAGCAGAAAACAGGGAACTGGCACTGTGGCACTTCGTTAATAGGTTAGTTCCGGAAAGTGTATAAAAATGCCACTAAGTGTAACGAAACAATAGGCAAATGGTGTAAAACAAAGCATGGAGCATCAAAAATTATAGATACGTTTGAGACGTATCAAGCATCCCCAAGCTTAACTCCTGCTCGTCCTCGAGTAGGTAAGTGATAACAAAATAATAATTTTTGAGGTGACATGCACCTACACAATCTTGATCATATATGTAAGCATTGGTGAGCTGGGATCAATAGAACTTAAAACATGGGCATGAAGATATAATCATGACAATAAGAACTTAGCAACCATGTTGTAAACATGCAAATGAACACAAACAAAAGATCATGGTAATGAAACAGTGAAAGTCAAACGTGTGTTCAGATCATAAGGAAAAACATACAAGTGGTTTTCAGCTTGTCCTTCTAAGAGAGCAAAACATAAATGCATAGGACACCTCAAAGTTTAAGAGGGCGACTAGATACAAATAATTTAGGAACAAGTGAAACCAACAATATGAGTCAATCAATGAGCTTTGGGACAATGCATATCACACTAAGAATGACAACTAAGCTCTCTTAATGGTGCATAAAGAAAGAAGGTGGCGACTCAACATAAAAGTAAAAGAAAGGCCCTTCGCAGAGGGAAGCAGTGATTGCAAGTTTTATAACCTTCAAAAATTATGGTACTTACCGGCTTTGAGCTCTCAATGCCCCCATCATAAGCATCTTGAATGGTTAAAGTTAATGCGAGAACAATTATGATGCATATGCTTGACAAATCATAAGTTGAAAACCTCGTGTCCCGTGAATACGAGTACCCAAACCATGCTAGTTTACTTAGAGTCCCAAGCAAGGCTCTTGTCATTGTAAGTATATGCATATCATTGAGAACCGCCAATGGGGTACCTCCGTGCCCGATGACATGGAACAAGCCCACACCAAAATGACAGGACAAGCAGACAATGAACACCTCGACATCTCTTTTATTTGCTATATTGTTTAGCTTTTTATTGTGAGATGCGTCGTCGAATGTTCACCATGGGTATGCTGCAAATTTCCACCATGAATTATGCATGGCTTAGATTGGCGGCCCGGCGTTTCCCTAACACATATAAAAACTCCATGATCCTCACAAGATTCCCAATTCATTTCACATAGTGGGCATCCATAAACAAAAGATCACAATATCAACTCAAATAGGAAGTGCAATGTTGAAAGCTTGCCCCATGACGGCATGGCTGGGCTAGAATCCAACTTACAACTTGCAAGCATAACAACTCAGCATAAAAGACCACAATGTCAAATTTTTAAGAACAGGAAAAAGTAAAGTGTGGCTTCCGGTTCGTGAGAGCTTTACTGACCGAATTTCGCATAACACTGGTAAGAGTTTAATTTGAAGAGAATATAAAAGCAAGTCAAATTTACTTGGAATAGCAAATTGCTAGTAGGTATGTATGGTGGACACTTTGAAAAACTTTGGCTTTAAGGAGTTGGATGCACGAGTAGAGCTCATACTCAGTACAAGGCGAGGGCTAGCAAAAGACTGGGAGCGACCAACTAAGAGAGCAATAATGGCCATAATCATGCAAAGCGACATTAAAAGAAGCATACGATGGCATCAAAAGTCAAAAAATAAATGATCATGAACGCTAATGGCGACTTTGGGAGAGTCTAACATGTGTGAGCATGCGCCAAGTCAACCCAAATAAAGCATCAAGGAGAAAACCAAAATAATGCTTCCATACAATAAAAACAACGCATGATTTTTTCAAAGGCTCATTAAGCAATCTCAGTTATTTGAGACAAGTCATGCTACAGCAAAACCACTAAGCATACTATCAAAAAGACATCTAGCATGACATGAAAAAGCCTAAGCCGCAGTCTACACAAGCTCCTTCTTGTACCACTATTTTGCACAAAGCTTTTTCTCTTTTCCAACACCATTTGAAAATTTTAAACACACCTCTTTTGATGAAAACCAATAAAGATCAGAGGCAAAAATACACCTTGATGAAAAGATATGACAAGATCTGAATGCATATCAAGGCGAAGACGAAAACCAAAAGCAGTAGCAGAAAAAGTAGAACGCTCGATTTTTAATAAGAGTGAAAACTAGAGCGTTCTTTGCAAATGAAAACAAGTACATCTCCTCCAAAGGAAATTTGTTGGGGTCCAACCATTTATTGCAGCAAACAAACAAACTAAACAACCTAAGAAAACTAAAACAACTGACGCTCCAAGAAAAACACATAGTGCATGAAGCAATAAAAATATAGTGTCTTGAAAGGTGACCTGATTTTTGCCGATGAAGAAGGGGTGCCTCGGGGGCATCCCCAAGCTTTGACGCTTGTACTTCTTGGATATTTCTTGGGGTGCTGGGCATCCCCAAGCTTGAGCTTTTGTCCATTCTTCAACTCATCTCATCATTCTCCAATCCCTACACTTGAAAACTTCCTTCATACAAAACTAAACACAATTCTATTAGCAACATTAGTGTAAGCATAAAATATATTCATCCTCTTTTAGCTTCAGGTTTCAACACAAAACCACCACATATAAAGTATATACTACTGTAGCAACTTCCACAAGAGTTCCATGATCAAAAAGAACTCAAAAGAAAGCGATAAAGTGGCAAAAACAAATATTGGCAGAAATCTGTCAAAACTGAACAGCTGATAATGGACGAATTTTTGAGGGATTTTCCGTTGCTCAAATCAAAAAGTGTTCAACTAAGAAAAGTTTGGATATAACCTGGGGCATATGCACAAGAAATCGCAGGTCCAAAAGATATACAGAGAATTTTCACGAATTTTTACGGTGCAGCACCGAAAACAGTTTTAGGACAACAATAATCCCAAATCTTTACCTCACTCAAATTAGAGGCTTCTCTTGGCACAAAAACGAAATAAACAAGATAAAGAGCGGTCATTACAGTAGTAATGACTTCAAAGACTCAAATAAAAGAAAAAGTACTGAAAAGTAAACATTGGGTTATCTCCCAAGAGTGCTTTTCTTTAACGCCTTTGAGCTAGGCGCAGTAATTTGAGAAGATGCCCACATAAGAAATATGAATGGAAGCCAAAAAGAGCATCAAGGAGCAAACATAAAACATATTTAAGCCTAACCCACTTCCTATGCATAGGAATCTTGTAAGAAAATAAAAAGAAGCACATAGTCACTAGTATGGGTAGATAAAACAAGAGCAACTTTGGAACTTTCAATATAAAGAGAGGTGTGTTAGTAACATGAGAATTCCAACAACCATATTTTCCTCTCTCATAATAATTTTCAGTAGCATCATGAACAAACTTAACAATATAAATATCACACTCACCCTCCTTTGTTAAGCATGGAGGGTGATCAAATAAGGTATTAGTTAAAGAATTACTCTTATTGGGAGGTAGACATGTGTAGCTCCATTCTTCCTCCTCTTGGTCATCACTCTCCTCCTCTTTTTCATCCTATGAGCTTCCAGTTTCAGCAATTTCTTCTTCCATAGGCTCCTTCATGACATTAGTCTCTTCCGTTGGAGAGCATCTATTAAGATATTTAAGAATATAGCCATTTCCTTCCTTGTAATTATCAAAGCAAAATGTGAGTATATCATAAACCTCATATCTATAAGGTGCATCATCAATATCTCTAAGCAAATAAGCAAGTTCGAATGCACCCTTCCAAGCAATGAATTCTTCAATTTGTTCCATATCATAGAAGTCATAATTTCCATTAATATAAGAAGATATGGTAACATCATCATTATACTCACATTGAAAAGGGAGGTGTTTATACCTCCTACAGCAACAAGATTCATCAAAGCAATAAGTAACATTATAAGTAGAGCACACATTTCTAGCAATGATATATAATCTATTGATTTGTTCCCATAAGTGTTTCCCTTTCTGTGACAAGCGGTGTTCATCATAATAATTTTGCTGCTCTTCTGTGAAACCACCTTGCCAAAAAGAATTAGTTTCAAAGAAACCAACCATTGATAGAAAGCATGATAAAGCAAGACAATAACAGACCAACAAAAATACCAACTACAAAGGATTCTAATTTTTTTGGGTTTTTGATATAAAGCAATGCAGGTAAATAAAATAAAGTAAAGCAAAACAAATAACAAAGTAAAGAATGTGTGTGCGAAGAACTCCCCTCGCAGAAGTCTTCTCTCTTCCCCGGCAACGGCACCAGAAAATAAGCTGCTACTCATGTGATGGCGCCTCAAAAGAGCTGTGGCGTTTAGTTGACGTGGGAGCAGTGTGTCCTTGTGCGTGGTGATGACCAGCCCGTTGGGAACCCCAAGAGGAAGGTATGATGAGTGTAGCGGCTAGTTTTCCCTCAGTTAAGAAACCAAGGTATATCGAACAGGAGAAGGGAGATGATGACGACTGAAGGTGTTTGTGGAACCTGCACACACACAGACAAATACTTTGTCCCCAACTTGCGATGAGGTTGTCAATCTCACCGGTTTGCTTGAAACAAAGGTTATGAGTGTATCGAGTGGAAAACAGTAGTAATATGCTAGTAAAGTAAACAGTGTGGGAAAAGTAAACAGGTGATTGCAATATGATTAAAATAGGATCGGGGTCCACAGTTCACTAGTGGTGTCTCTCCACAGATAAATAACATGCTGGGTAAACAAATTACAGTTGGGCAATTGATAGAATAAAGATAACGTGATATGTCAAGAAGATCACTATGAGATTCACTCTGGGCATTACAACAAAATACATAGACCGCCATCCAACTGCATCTATGACTAATAATCCACCCCCGGGGATATCATCCGAACACCCTGGAAGTATTAAGTTGCGAACAACAGATAATTGCATTAAGCAAAGTGTGTAATGTAAACAAAGCATATGCCCTCAAGCATATGAATATTGTTTTCTCCCTAGTAGCAACAGCACATCTACCACCTTAGAGGTTTCTGTCACTCTCCCAGGTGAAATAGAGGCATGAACCCACTATCGAGCATAAATACCCCCTCTTGGAGTCACTAGCAACTACTCGGCCAAGATAGCTACTAACAACAGAGAGCATGCAAGATCATAAACATCATAGAGATAACAAAAGATATAATTCAGTACAGCAACTTAATCATAAACACCAATATTCATCGGATCCCAACAAACCAACATCATAGAATTACATAACGGTGATCTCAATCATGTAAGGCAGCTCATGAGATCTAAACATGAAGCACATAGTGGAGAAGACAACCATCTAGCTACTGCTATGGACCCATAGTCCAAGGTAGACTACTCACTCATCGCTTCGGAGGCGGTCATGGTGATGAAGGAGACCTCCGGTGGCGATTCCCCTCTCCGGCAGGGTGCCGGGAAGAGCTTCTGGACCCTCCCGATCTTCGGGTCGACGGCGGCGGCGGATCGCGATGTATTCTGGAAAACTGATCGGGCTCTTAGGTTTTTCTCGTCAGGGGGTATATGTAGGCGAAAGGGGGCTGTCAGAGGTGGAGCCACGCGGCCTCACAAGGGGGTGGCGCGGCCAGGGGCCAGGCCGCGCCGCCCCTATGTGTGGGGGCCACGTGGCCCCCCTCCATCAGGTCTTCGGATGTTTGGGAGCTCCCCGATGAAATATGACTTCAGGAACTTGTTTCGTCCAATTCTGAGAATATTTCCTGTGTATCACTTCTGAAACCAAAAATAGCAGAAAACAGGGAACTGGCACTGTGGCACTTCGTTAATAGGTTAGTTCCGGAAAGTGTATAAAAATGCCACTAAGTGCAATGAAACAATAGGCAAATGGTGTAAAACAAAGCATGGAGCATCAAAAATTATAGATACGTTTGAGACGTATCAGTCGCCTACGTCGAGGAAGATGCGGACAAAGCACTGGCAGACGCCCAAGATCTACTGGACGAAGCTCGAGATGTCGCCCTCGTTCGATCGACGGTCTACCAGCAGAGCCTCCGCAACTACCACAGCAGACGGGTACGCGGATGTTCATTCGAGCCAGGCAATCTCGTGCTTCGCCTCAAGCAGACAAGCACGTCGAAGCTAGAACCACCATGGGAAGGGCCGTACCTCATCCACAAGGTCATCCCAGGAGGAGCATATCGCCTGCGCAACCCGAAAACGGGAAAAGACGTAGAAAACCCATGGAACGCCACGCAGCTGCGCCGCTTCTATCCTTAGCTAGCAAAGCTGTCTCCTCTACCCCCTCTACTATGTAATCAAATGCCGATAGCAGTCCGTGCTCAACAACTGTGCCTTCGGCACCAAGCAATAAAATTCGAGTTTCTCACTTCACGAATTAACATCTCTGTATACTTACGCTCGGGGGCTTCGCCTCTCGACCCTCGCTTGGGGGCTTCGCCTTTTCGACCCTCGCTCGGGGGCTTCGCCCTTTCGACCCACGCTCGTGGGCTTCACCTTTTGACCCGCGCTCGGAAGCTTCGCCTTTCAAACTACGCTTGAACAATTCGCCTCCTAAGTTGCGCTCGGGGACTTCGCTCGTTCCGTCCCAGACAAACAAGATATACATGTACAATATACACAACAAGGAGTTACAGGCACAGCCACAAGGCTAGTTCATGACACCTTGGTTCGCTCTCTGACGATCACTTTCGGTGATAATCTGTCGAGCAATACAGTCGGCAGTGCCCCTACAAGCAGCATAGTGGGGCTCCATATCAAAGCGACCACTGGGAGTTGGAGGAGGCGTCTTCAGAAGTTCTAGGTGTCGGGGGAATGACCCCCCAGTGGGGTCAAGAGACTAGAAGGATGCAAGGACTATGATTGACTTTATGCCGGTTGACCAAGGAAGGGACTGGCCAGGATATAAGGGCATAGGCTAGGCCGGGGTATATGCGTATCCCGGCTGATACTTGGATATGCCGGATTAACCGGAATACTGACTAAGGAGTGCCGGCATATACTCAGATATGCCGGCCTATCTATTTTGATGTGTTGTGCAGGGACAGGGAGGCTGGATTACCCGACCTATGAAGGTCGTTGGTCTGGCATATAGGTCCGGGATATGGCCAACGGTCATATCCGGGATACAGAAGTCAGCTGAGATGTCATGTCCCTACAATCAAGGAGAGGCTCTGCCAAGCATGGAGAGGGATCAAGATGACAGGGTGCACAGTGGTGGTCTACCTACCCACACTGTGCACAAGTACAGCCCTTACCTCACCAAGGTAAGGTCACAGCGCGAGAAGTACAAGGTACAGGGATATGGAGTCCCATCGAGAGCAATCAGGGAGAAAGTCAAGGGTCTGTGCCTTCGACAGCAAGTCCTGTTTGGAGTGTAGTTTGTGTCTTCTGGTCTCTTATGACCGTTGTAACCCTGGCTACCACTATATAAGGTGGCACAGGGAGCCCTAGCTGAGGGTTGGTCACTCTGTGTTCCTACACTTAGCAGTTCGTATTCCTTCTCTAGCAGAGAGCTTGGAAGCACCATTGTTGTGTACTCCATCGATCCAAATATACAACCAGTAGAGTAGGAGTAGGGGTGTTATCTCCTTACGAGAGCCCCAAACCTGGGTAGATCTGTGTTCCTTTCTGTCGTGCTTTTTAGCTCGTTCCCCTCTCCCGAATCCTCCAGCATCTAGTTCGGCCCCCATTTAAGCCATCCTATGGCATATGTTGTTTCACCACGACGACATTTGGCGCCCACCGTGGGGCAGATCGATATGCTGGGCGGAGTGTTTATTCGGACGGGGTCTGTGATAGCAGCTTCGGGAGTGCGCGTGGTCTCTGGCCTCATCCAGAGGCTAGGCTCGCTCAGCTTCGTCAATGACAACGCCGGATGTCTCGGCGGCCGGCCATTCCCCAGGGATGGCCGGATCATGTCTTTCGGTTCCCACGAGGTGTACGTGGGGACTGAGAGAATTTGCAGGAAAAAGGTGCTGGTGGCGGCGGATCCTCCATCACATCGGCTGGCTCACGCTGAGCGTAGCGCTCGCTCAGCAGAGTCGGCCGAGGTAATGATGGCCGGCACATCAGTGCCACCGGCAGATTGTGCCGGCAAGGCAGCAGCAGCAGGAGATACTCCCCCGGAGCCGCCGAAGGCCAAGAGGTCGGCACGTCCGCCGTTGGAGCGTGTCGAGAACCTGGCCGGCACTTCCACTGTGCCGGCAAAGGGGCAGGTGCTTCTTCCCATCATCGATCGGCTTCTTGAGCCGGTGCGATCCGGCGATGATCCGGAGTAGACAAGGGAGGTCCTGGAGGGATTTCGCCAGGCCCTCGTCGATGAGGCCCTGGCCATGCACCAGGAGCACGAACGGTTTAACCGGCAACTCCGTGAGTATGAGGCAACCCATGGTTTTACTCCTGTGGTAACCCAGCCTAGCCGGATAGATGAGGTTAGAACTAGAGGCAGAGATCTTAACACTGAGCTAGGCAAAGATGCTAGGGCTAAGAGTCATACTGCAACTAGTACTGTGCCTAAGGTAATTTATAGCTCCCCAGTGAAGAACCTTAGAGCAGAAGCAGAGGTAGCTAAGGACCTAGCTAATTTATCCGGCGAAGCACTGCATGAGCAGCAAGCCCGGCTTAACCATCTTTTGTCTGAAGCTACCAAGCAGCAGGAGGCCTTTAAGAAGGCAAACCTAGGTGCCGAGGCATCCCAGTACATTGCGTCGGTAGGAGGTGCCAGCGCAAGGTCAAGGGGTGAGGCTTCGTCCCCGCATCCAAGTGCCCGGCGTGCCGGAAGTGTGACCTCTGGCCGCCGGGACAAGCAGATCCAAGTGTATGATCCGGCAATTGCCGGAAAGCAGGCAGTAGTTCAGAAGAGTGCCGGCCAAGCTGACAAGTATGTCGGCCACAAGAGTGCTGGCCAGAATGTGCCGACCGGGAAAGGGGCAGTTTCGGCCGGTGGTGGCCGGAGTAACAGTGCAGCCCGGCGTCAGCAGCAGGGCGCCAGAGGAGCAGCGCAGCAGCAAGGAGCAGGTCAACCGGGACATCGAGAGGATGATGGGAATTCCGCCCTGGTCAGGGCGGGATATCAGCAGCAGCATCAGCAAGGCCGGCCTAGTGAGCAGCATCAGCCGGAGCAGCAGCAGGAAAAAGTGATCGCGGGCCCAATTGCGTCCCGGCTTGGACCCCGGTCCTTGGCAGCAAGTGATGCGCGCCTCAAGCTGGACAGGATTCACCAATCGGAGTTGGTGGAGAGACAAGGAGCTCCGGGTCCTATGTGCTTTGGACCCCGGATTATGGGTGAGCCGGTACCTTACTATTTCCAGCTCACGCGTGGCGCGAGGACATACAACGGCAGTACCAAGCCGGAAGATTGGTTGGAGGATTACTCCACCGCAGTGAACATTGCCGGAGGAAACCTCAGATGGGCGGTACGATATGTACCGCAAATTCTAGAAGGACCAGCCAGGATATGGCTGAATAATCTGCCGGCCGGAAGTATCAACGGCTGGGTTGATTTCGAAGAGCAGTTTGTGTCAAACTTCACCAGTACATATAAGAGGCCGAATCGTCCTCAGCAGCTGGCTAACTGCCGGCAGGGGGTGAATGAGACCGACCAAGACTATCTGACCAGATGGTGCACCTTGCGCAATTCCTGCGAAGGAGTTGTGGAGCAGCAGGCCATCATGTGGTTCGCTCATGGGTGCCGGCACGGCACCATGTTGTGGCAAAAGCTGCAGAGGGAAATGCTGGCCACGTTGGTCGAGACAATCAAGATTGCTGATAGTTATGCTCTGGGAGACCCCATGCAGCCCACCCTTGATTCACAAGGACAGGGGCATGCCCAGCGAAACAATAGCAACACCGGGAGACCGGGGCAGTTCTATCGCCCGGATAACCGGAACAAGAGGAGAGATGAGCGGCCGGATTTTCGGTACGGACCTGCACAAGTAGCAGCGGTGGAGGAAGAGCAAGAGGGCGCCGGCAGTAGCCAACGCCCGAGATATGAGAGCTATCAGCAGCCTCAGCAGCAACAACCGCAGCAGCAAGCGCAACCCTTCCAGAAGAAGAATGTCTGGATCAACAAGAATGTCGGCGGAGCCGCCAGACAGAAGAAGCAGTGGCCAAAGTATACAGTGGGTCTTGCCATGGACAAGCCTTGTGTGTTTCACACATTCCAGCCGGGTAAACCGGCAAATCATTTGACAAGGAACTGTTCATGGCTGGATGACATATTAGCAGGTCGTGCAGGTCCCTGGGGACCGGCTAGACCATCTGTCCCGGCAGCTCCATCGCCGTTGACAGGTGCAAATACTGTTGCAGTCCCACCCAGGCCGGTTAATCCCGGGAATCAGAGCAACACCGGAAATGCCGGCGTAAATCAAATAGACCAGAGCTATAATCCGGAATATAGTGCCGGAGGGCCAGGAGCGGGTCGGAATGAGTACAAGGAGTATGATCAGAGCTACATGGTCTTTGAGACCGAAAGAACAGACAAGCAGAGCTTGTACTGGCGGAGTTTGGAGGTAAACGCTGTTATGTCGGCAGTTCCGAAGATGATGCATTGGTCTGACCAAGCCATTGGCTGGGACAGGGCAGATCATACTAGGATCATGCCAAACCCCGGTGGGTATGCGTTAGTGATGGATCCGACATTCATCGGGCCAGCTAATAATGTAAGGTTCAGCAAGGTCCTCATTGACCATGGAAGCAGCATCAACATTATGTATCGGGATACGATGCGGAAGTTGGGCATCAAGGAGAATATGCTGGAGCCAAGCAAGACCACATTCCACGGCATTGTGCCGGGACTTTCGTGTGCGCCGATGGGCAAGACCCGGGTGGATGTCATGTTTGGCAGCTGGGATAACTACAGGTTGGAAAATCTCATGTTCGAGGTGGTTGATCTGGAAAGCCCCTACCATGCTTTGCTGGGGAGGCCGGCATTGGCCAAGTTCATGGCCTCTACGCATGTTGCGTACCTGAAAATGAAGATGCCGGGGCCCAGAGGGGCGATTACCATCATTGGTGATTACAAGCGTTCGATGGCATGTGCTACAGCCGGATCTAACCTGGCCGAGACTCTGATCATTGCAGAGGAAAGGAAGAGGCTCAAGCGAGCAGTGGAAATTGCTGAGATGGTTGTGGCCGGCAAATCTATGCCGGGCATGTCAAACCCCGGTGGCAGTGCTTCTTTTCAAGTGGGCAAAGAAGTTAAAAAGGTGCCTCTGGATGAAGCTTTCCCAGAGCGCCATGCCCTGGTCGGGGCAAGTTTGGACCCCAAATAGGAAAGCGAGCTCATTAGCTTCCTCCGTGAGAATCGGGATATCTTTGCATGGTCTACTTCAGACTTGCAAGGTGTGCCGAGGGAGCTGGCTGAGCACGCATTGCATGTGAGACCGGACGCTAAGCCGGTGAAGCAGCCGCTTCGGCGGAATGCCGGCGACAGAAGGAAAGCCATTTGGGACTAAGTGGCCAGGCTCTTAGCCTCCGGCTTTATCAAAGAAGTGCTTCATCCGGATTGGGTGTCTAATCCGGTTTTGGTGGAAAAGAAGAAGGATGAGCCCGCCATAGTGAAAGTATGGCGGATGTGTGTTGATTACACCAACTTGAACAAGGCATGTCCAAAAGATCCATTCCCGCTCCCTCGGATCGATCAAGTGATTGATTCCACAGCTGGATGTGAACTGTTATCATTTGTAGATGCCTATTCTGGTTTCCACCAGATCCCTTTGTATGAGCCGGATCAAATAAAGACATCCTTTATTACCCCGTACGGGGCTTATTGCTATCTCACTATGCCGTTCGGTTTAAGAAATGCCGGCGCAACTTACCAAAGGTGCATGCAAAAGTGTTTGCATGACCAAATAGATAAAAATGTGCAGGTATATGTCGACGATATCGTCATAAAAACCAAGGAGAGCAAGACTCTCGTAGATGACCTCCGGGAAACCTTTGGAAACCTGAGGAGATTCCGGATGAAGTTGAATCAGGCCAAGTGTACCTTCGGTGTGCCGGTGGGCAAGTTGCTCGGCTTCCTTGTTTCTAGCCGGGGTATTGAGGTGAATCCCGGCAAGATCCGTGCCATAGAAAGGATGAAGCCGCCGACAGATTTGAGGGAAGTACAGAAGTTCACTGGGTGCCTCGCATCCCTGAGCCGTTTCATAAGCCGGCTGGGAGAGAAAGCTTTGCCGTTATATCAGTTGATGAAGAAGTCCGACACATTTGTCTGGACAACGCAAGCAGATGCGGCTTTCAAGGAATTGAAACAGATGTTGTCAACAGCGCCGGTATTAGCATCTCCGATGCCCCGGGAGCCAATGTTGCTCTATATAGCGGCAACCAACAGAGTTGTCAGTGCGGTGGTGGTAGTAGAGCGAGAGGAAGGAGGCAAAACCGTGCAGCGGTCGGTATATTATTTGAGTGAAGTCCTCTCCACTTCCAAGCAAAACTACCCCCACTATCAGAAGATGACTTATGGTGTCTATATGGCGGCCAAGAAGCTCAAGCATTACTTCCAGGAGCATCCAATCCGGGTAGTGGCCGAGGCCCCTATCTCGGAGATCATAGGCAACAAAGATGCCAGTGGCAGAATAGCCAAGTGGGCAATAGAGTTGTCACCATATACACCTCAATATGACAAGAGAGATACAATCAAGTCCCAGGTGCTGGCTAATTTCTTTATTGACTGGGCCGAGATACAATATGAGCCACCATTGCCAGATGCAAATTATTGGAGGATGCATTTCGACAGTTCCAAGACAATCCATGGCTTGGGTGCCGGTATAGTTCTCAGTTCGCCAAAGAATGACCAATTGAGATATGTCCTGCAGATTCATTTTGCAGCATCAAATAATGTGGCGGAATATGAGGCACTTGTGCATGGCCTGAAGGTGTCTAAGGACATAGGAATTCGCCGAATTATGTGTTTCGGTGATTCTGACTTAGTGATTCAGCAGTGTTCCGGCATATGGGATGCGCATGATGCAAACATGGCATCCTACCGTTTCCTGGTGCAGCAGTTAAGTGGTTACTTTGAAAGTTGTGAGTTCCGGCATGTTCTCCGGGCTCAGAATGACGCAGCCGATGCATTGTCCAAGCTGGGATCTTCCAGAGATTCAATCCTGCCTGGAATTTCATTGGAGCATCTGAGGAAGCCGTCAATCAAGCCCTCGCCGGAGTCATCTTCCATTTACGTCCCGCCAAGTCCGGAGGAGGCAGTTCCAATGGAGATAGATACCGGAGCCAGGTCAGATGACCCGGGGACTGTTTCCTCAGTCCCGGGGACTGGGCCGGCATATGCGGTGAGTGCAGTATTCCGGAGCAGAGCTAAGGGCAAGGGTAAAATGTACCAAGAGGTTGTGCCGGCATACCCGGGGACTGAATCCTCAGTCCCGGGGACTTCGCAGCCCATGGAGATCGATTATGTGTCGGTCAAAATGATGGAGATAGATCAGGCAGTGTTCACTGTCAGGGAAGTGCCCTCATGGGCACGTCCTATTATGAATTTCTTGGTGGATGGTCAGGTGCCGGCGGATGAAACCGAGGCACACCGGATTGCAAGGAGATCCAAGGGATATACCATCATAAACAAAGAAATATACAAGAGAAGTGTCACCGGAGTATTGCAGAGATGTGTCGAATCTGCAGAAGGTCTGGAGATGCTCCGGGAAATTCATCAGGGGGAGTGTGGTCACCATGCTTCGTCCAGGGCATTGGTGGCAAAGGTATTCCGGCATGGCTTCTATTGGCCGACGGCACTGCAAGAGGCAGAAGATTTGGTCCGGAAATGCAATGGGTGTCAAAGATATGCCTACCAGATTCATCAGCCGGCATCTGCCTTGAAAACTATCCCAATAACCTGGCCCTTTGCTATTTGGGGCCTGGATATGGTCGGGGCAAGTTCACTAAATGGATTGAAGTGAAGCCCATAAGCAAGTGTGATGGTCACACAGCAGTAAAATTCTTAAAAGATATAATCTTGAGATATGGTGTTCCCCATGGCATCATCACTGACAATGGGTCAAACTTTGCCCAAGGGCCATTTGCTAGATTTTGTGAGGAGGTGGGAATCCGGCTGGACATTGCGTCGGTCGCTCACCCTTGTACCAACGGCCAAGTAGAGAGGTCAAATGGACTAGTGTTATCCGGCATAAAGCCCCGGCTGATAGAGCCACTGGAGAAAACTCCGGGATGTTGGCTAGATGAGCTGCCAGCAGTGCTGTGGAGTTTAAGAACAACTCCGAATAGGTCAACAGGCTACACACCTTTTTTCCTGGTGTATGGAGCAGAAGCTGTGCTCCCAACAGATGTAATACATGATGCACCAAGAGTAGTGCTATATACTGAGGAAGAGGCTAAAGAAGCCAGGGAAAATGATGTGGATCTGCTAGAGGAAGCAAGAGAAATAACTCTGTCAAGAACAGCAGTATATCAGCAGAACCTCAGACGCTATCATGCGTAGAAGGTAAATCCAAGGAGATTCCAAGAGGGAGATCTAGTACTCCGACTAAAGCAAGGAACAGAGGGCCGGCATAAGCTGACTCCTCCATGGGAGGGGCCATTCATTGTGAGCATAGCTCTGCACAATGATGCCTATTATCTTATAGATGCGCAGGACCCCAAGAAGGATAAGGCGGACAGGTCCGGAGAAGAAACCAAGAGACCATGGAACATAGCTCTACTCCGCCCTTTTACTCCTGAGCAGCACAATGTATGTATTTCCATATTTTGCTTTGTGTGCCGGCTCTTTATGCCGGCACAAGACTAATGAATAAAATGTCGGCATCCCGAAGACAGCGGGCACTGCCTCCGAGATATACGTTGTTTATTTTCAGTTTATGTTATATGCCGATGGGCTTGATTTGAATGTCTCCTATGTCGGCCTAGTAATGTGTTGGCAACAAAGGCCGCTCTTCGACTCAGCTGCTGTCCGAAACCCGGCTTCATGGCTAGCAAGAGTAGATGCCAGAAATTGTCTACACATGGAAAATGGCTAAGGAAATATATAGCAGGCGAACCGACATTTATGTTAAAACTAAAGATAAAACTTGAAATGTTGGATGATTTGAAGGCTAAGTTTCAAAGTTAAAGTACTGTATGTTCAATGAAGCAACCTTGAGACTCATACGTCGAAAGCCAAATAAGGTAGACAAGTAGCCAAGGTTGTGAAGTTGAGGAAACAGGAAAACAAACTCGGTGACTTACCCAAAGATGATCCGGCATTAATAACAAGCAAACCAAGATAAAACTTGTTCAGGTAGCAAACCAAAGGAAATTTAAACGTATATCTTACAGCTGCACCTGGCATACCAGGGATCTGATAAAACTTAAAGTTTTTGTGCTACAAAGTCAAGGAGCAGCGGTAGAAGTAGAGCTGCCGGCTGGAGGAGCTGTAGCGGTGGAGATGTCGGCCTCAGGAGTGCCGGATCCAGCAGACGGAATGGAGCCGTCACCTCCGCCCGGGACAGACGCTTGTTCCGGCGCATCAGTGTCGGCCTCTTCGGTTTCCCCTTCATCTTGGCTGGAGTCGGAGCCCTCAGCATCAGCAGCATCCTTGGCGGCGTCTTCCGCTGTCTTCTCCGGCTCACGGATGTCCCGGACAAAGACATCGGTGTCGGCATAGTCCACATAGCTGTGGGCCAGTTCCCGCCGACGCCGGATGTGTTCCGGATCCGTGGTCCAGATGGATCCTTCGCGCACAGTGCGCAAAGTCTCCAGATCAGCTTTCTCATACCAGGAGAGGAAGTAGCTGAGTGCTTCGTCAGCTCCTACCCTCATGCTGGAATCCCGCCACTCCCGGAGGCGAACCTTGGCAAGCTGCAGATCATTGCCAAGATCAACAGGATCAGTGGGTGTCCTTTGTCCCGGCCAGAGGGCAGAGAATGCCTCCTGGGCGCCATAAAATATCTCTTCTGTGTAAAGGGTCATGGCGTTCTTCCGAGATTGCAGAGCCAGCAGCTGCTCCGACATGTCCTAGTTGGCCGAGTCAACCGGAACACCCCAGTTCTCTCGATCCAACTGCAGAGCCCTCTCAACGTCTTTGACGGAAGCGGGGAACATGTCTGAGAAATAGAAGCAATGATTAGCAAAAGAATATGTCGGCATAGATGGTATGCCGGAAAGGAACATGGTATGCCGGGCAGGATAAGGAGAAAAGGGATTTGAAGCTTACTGGCAAGGTCGGCATTAAGCTGGGCGACTATAACCTCCCATTTGGTCGTCTGCTCCTTCAGGCTGGACAGTTCGGCATGGGCAGTGGAGGCATCAGCCTCAGAGGCAACGAGCAAGTCCTGCGTTTTCTTCAGTTGGCCCTCCCTCTGCTCCTTCTCCTCCAGAAGCTCGGCAATCCGGCCCTTCAGCTGCTCAACCTCGGCCTTGTGAGCGACATCCCGGTCGTCCAGTTGCTTCGCCACATCCACTGAGGACATACAGTCCTGGTGGCGTGCCTCCAGTCCAGCCTTTTCATCTACAAAAAATTTGAAGTTAAGAGGATTTGAAGATAGATAACAGTGACAAAGATTAAAGGATTTGAAGTGCAAAATGCTAGTTGAAGATTAGCAGAATTCGGCATACCTGTCAGCTCCTTCACTCTCTTGACAAGCTCGGTGACTTGGGCTTCGGCACCAGCTGCGGAATGACGGAAAAGGTTATGTGTCGGCATATTAAGGTGTGCCGGCAAAAAAGAGGAAGGGTGTCCGGCATATAGCGGAATGTCGGCGAGGATTACCTTTCTTGGACAGCTCCAGCCGAAGCTTGCTATGCTCGTCGGACAACTTCCGATGCTCGCATACCAAGTCATGAAACATGTCGGCCCGGGTGTTGTTCATGCGCTGCAAAAGTGTCGGGATTTGAAGTGTCAGCAGAAAAAGTTAGCATGTTAGATAAGTTGAAGATTCTATCAAGTGATCATTCTTTTAAAGACCCGGCACAGGTGCTGCGCACCTATCCCGGCTCTCGGTGACTAGGATTTGAAGCTCCGGATGAGCTCCATATGACGGCAAATAAGTCGAGAACGGCTAAGTTAAAAGAGTATTGGAAAATCCCGGATGTCCGTATCCCGGACAGCCGACATTTTCGGGGACTGGAGATATGTGTATAGATAGAGAGGACTTACGTTGGTGGCATCGGCCAGTTGGTGAAGTCTTTGCTGGAGGCTGAGGAGCTCGCAGGCAATCGGAATGGGCTTCGCGGCCAGGATGTCTGATGGTTTACCAGTGGCCGAGGCTTCGACCATCTTCTTACTCCTGGAATCCGCGGTGTCCATGTTGCCGGCGTCGTTCCACCTGACGCAGTGCTCCTTCAGAGACCCAAGGCTCTGGTCACTTTTCGTCTCCAGGGGGACGCGGCCCTCGACCTCCGGCGTGTCGAAAAAGCTGGGCCGGTACCCAGGCCGGGTTGCTGCCCTGCCAAGGTGCAGGGCCAAAGCAGAGCTGGTCCAGGACGCTGCCTTAGAAGGAGCAGTGGCAGCGGATGGTGTGCCGGACTTGGTCGGCTGAATCTTCAGTGTGCCGGAGTTGGCCGGGGCAGAGATCTTGACCGGGATGGAGCTCTTGGCCGGCGCAGCGGTCTTGGCTGGCGCTGGAGTCTTGTCAACAGTTGGAGTTCTGGGTGCGGGTTGTTCCGGCGCGGCCGGTGCATCTTGGCCAGCAGGAGCAGGATCCAGAATAGTCCGGACTTCCGGCACTGCAGGGCCTTTGCCCTTGATATCTGTGCTGGCGCTCTTGTTGCTTGCACCGACGTCTTCAGTCGTGCTGGCGTCACTGGTGGGCGCGCCGGAGTCTGGGGTTTCTTGGTGGCCTCCTGTGTCCATGTGGACATCAGGAGCCAAAGGTTCCTGTTGAGCCCCTGAGTCCATGTGGACGTCGGGGGCAGAGATATCGTGTTCCGGCGGAGGAACGTCCTTCGCCGGGGAGGTGTTCTTGTCAGGCGCAGGCGAAGATGCCGGCACCGGGGAGGTCGTGTGACTAGCAGAGGGAATGTCAGAGGTGGCAGTTTCTGCCGGCTTGGTAACCTTGGGGCCGCCACTCGAGCCAGAAGCTTGTTCTGGCGCAAGAGGAGCACTGAAAGAAAGAAAAAACACCAAGTTAGTAAGCTGGGCAAGAGATATGTCGGAAATGAAACAAGGAGAAGAGACTTACCCCGAGGCAACAGGCCTCTATTTCTTTGGTATGGGCACGCCGATCTTCTGTCTCTTCTGCTGCTGGGGAGTGTCAGGCTGGGGCTTCACCCCTCGCTTCCGGCAGGCACGTCCGCCGGTGGAAGGAGGTCCCTGGTTCAGAGGGGCGGCATCGACGACCATGTCATCCGGGATAGCTGAGGACGGCATTGGAAAGGCATAAGCAGGTGTTTCTGGAAAAGCATAAGCAAGAGATGTCGGGCAGATAACATCTGGCAGTCTTCATCGGAGTCATCATCACTCCAGTCTTGAGTGAAATGCCAGAATGAGGAGGCCTTACCCGCGGCAGCTGCAGCACGGGTGCTCCGGGGTAGCTTATCCCAGTGATCCGTGTCGGGGGGATGACCCCCGGTAGGGTCAAGAGAGTAGAAAGACACAAGGTCTATGATTAACTTTATGCCGGGTTATCAAGGAAGGGCCTGGCCGGAATATAAGAGCATCGGCCAGGCCGGCATATAATGGGTATCCCGGCTGATACTTGGATATGCCGGCATAGCCGGAATACTGATAAAAGTGTGCCGGCATATACTTAGATATGCCGGCCTAACCGTTTGGTGTGTTGTGCAGGAGCAGGGGAGGCCGGATTACCCGACCCTCGTAGGTCGTTGGTCCGGCATATAAGTCCTGGGTATGGCCAATGGTCATATCCGGGATACTTAAGTCAACCAAGGTGTCACATCCCTACAATCAAGGAAGGAAACATCCAAGCATGGTAGCAGAGTAAGATGGCAGGGTGCACAGTGGAGGTTACCTACCCTCACTGTGCACAAGTACGAGCTTACCGCACAGAGGTAAGGCCACAGTTCAAGAGGTACAAGGTACAGGTATATGGCGTCCCATCGAGAGCAATCAGGGGCGAAGTCAAGGGTCTCTGCCATCGCCACCAGCTCCTGTTTGGAGTGTAGCCCTTGTCTTGTGGTCTTGTATGACCGTTGTAACCCTGGCCACCACTATATAAGGTGGCATAGGGAGCCCTAGTAAAGGGTTGAACGTTGGCTGATAGTTGTTGGTTGGTCACTCTGTGTTCCTACACTTAGCAGTTCATCTTCCTTCTCTAGCAGAGAGCTTGGAAGCACCATTGTTGTGTACTACATCGATCCATATATACAATCAGTAGAGCAGGAGTAGGGGTGTTATCTCCTTACGAGAGCCCCGAACCTGGGTAGATCAGTGTCTCTTTCTGTCGTGCTTTTTAGCTCGTTCCCCTCTCCCGAATCCTCCAGCATCTAGTCGGCCCCCATTTAAGCCATCCTATGGCATATGTTGTTTCACCACGACGACATTTGGCGCCCACCGTGGGGCTGATCGATATGCTGGGCGGAGTGTTCATTCGGACGGGGTCTGTGATAGCAGCTTCGGGAGTGCGCGTGGTCTCTGGCCTCGTCCAGAGGCTAGGCTCGCTCAGTTTCGTCAGTGACAACGCCGGTTGTCTCGGTGGCCGGCCGTTCCCCAGGGATGGCCGGATTATGTCTTTCGGTTCCCACGAGGTGTACGTGGGGACTGAGAGAATTTGCAGGAAGGAGGTGCTGGTGGCGTCGGATCCTCCGTCACATCGGCTGGCTCACGCTGGGCGTAGCGCTCGCTCAGTAGAGCCGGCTGAGGTGATGATGGCCGGCACATCCGTGCCGCCGGCGGAAGATGCCGACAAAGCAGCAGCGGCCGGAGCTTCTCCTCCGGAGCCGCCGGAGGTCAAGAGGTCGGCGCGTCCTCCGTTGGAGCGTGCGGAGAACCTGGCCGGCATTTCCGGTGTGCCGGCTAGGGGTGAGGTTCTTCCCATCATCGACGGGGATCTTCTTCATCTGCTCAGGGGCTCGACATCAGCAACGCCTCCGAGCATAGCAGGTCTTCTTCAACTCCCGGGCTGACCTCAACTCGCCCGGGCCAGCATACGGCTGTCCCGGATCTACATCGGCATCTCCGGGCCGGCATTCGGCTTCCTCTGGTCAGCATATCCTGCGTCCCGGCCAGCATATCCGGTGTCCTGGCCAGCATATCCTGCGTTCTGGCCAGCATATCCTGTGTCCTGGCCAGTATATCTTATGTCCCGGCCAGCACATTCTATGTTAGTCGTACCAGGGGACTGTTCAGCCTTCGCCTCGAGCATCTGCTGGTACATCAAGCTTCCTCAACGGTGCATGCAAGTAAGTATTTATGCTGGTTTACTCCATATCCTGGTCAGCTTATCTGAAAGTTAATGTCCCCGTAATAGAAAAATAGCTCGGGGGCTAGGCTAAAGCCCAGCAAGTTGCTTCTCAAGTACTGTACCAGTATATATTAGTTTGCATGCTAGCATATCAGCTTTCCAGTTTCCTCCTGTATGTCTGTCTATATGCCAAGTTAGCTTATATGCCAGTTGCAGTATGTCTACATGTATATGCCGGCACATGAGTGCCTTATCTTTCTTATCAGTTGCCAAGTTTGCTTATATGCCAGTTGCAGTATGTCTACATTTATATGCCGGCACATGAGTGCCTAGTTCTTCCTTGTGAGTTGCCAAGTTAGCATATATGTCAAATTGCCATATCTCAGTCTATATGCCAAGTGCTTTGTTTCAAGAGTTATATGCCGAGTGCAATGGGCTATATGCCAAACTCCATATGCTAGATTGCAAATATGCCAAATACTATGACCATCGCTATGTCTTTTAGAATGACTACAGAACAGGTTGGATATTTCATCATATATACCGGCATATCATGGCAAAGAGCAAAATGTCAGTATGCCAGCATATCATGGCAAGAGCAAAATCTCAGTATGTCGACATATCATGGCATCGACCAAAATCCCCAATCACCGTTTATTTCGGTTTGCCAGCATATCAAGGCATCTATCAATAACTCATATCGTCGTTTATTTCGGCATGCCAGCATATCACGGCATTCTATAATCCTTTCAGTTATCACCAATTCTGGCACAGTAATATATCGAGACATCGATCTCAAAGTTAACAAGCATCATATCTTTTATCATATCCGGTTTCATAGAGTATCCCGGTTTAGCATATTAACATGTCTTATCATTTTTGCATACTAACAAGTGCCCAGCGATGGCGCAGCCCAAGAGGCATATCAGTATGCCGGCATTGTCAAAGCAGACAATGTCGATGAGACATAGCCTGAGAGGCAAAGTGTCGATATAAAGCCCAAAGAGGCAAATAGCTCAAAAGGCAAAAGCAGCCTAAAAGGCATATCAGTATACCGGCATTGTCAAAGCAGACAATGTCGATGAGACATAGCCTGAGAGGCAAAGTGTCGATATAAAGCCCAAGAGGCAAAGTAGCCCGAGAGGCAAAAGTAGCCCAAGAGGCAGAGCAGCCCAAGAGGCAAATAGCTCAAGAGGTAAAGTATCGATATGGCCAAAGAAGGCAAAGCAGTATGCCGGCATTGTCGAAGCAGACGATGTCGATGAGACATAGCCCAAGAGGCAAAGTGTCGATATAGCCAAAGAAGGCACAATAGTATTTTGAGATAGCCCGCGAAGGCTAGCATGTCACGTATATGAGTATATGTCAAACGGGAGATTGCCTATGATGGCATGAGATAGAATCAGGCCTATGCAGGCCAGCATATCAGTTTTTTTGTGAATATGTGAGTTTGGGACTTTGGTATATTTCTTGTTGAAGCCTGTGCGCGACTCTACGAGTCCCCCACACTATCAGAAGATGACCTATGGTGTCTATATGGCGGCTAAGAAGCTCAAGCATTACTTCCAAGAGCATCCAATCCGGGTAGTGGCCGAGGCCCCTATCTCGGAGATCATAAGCATCAAATAATGTGGCGGAATATGAGGCACTTGTGCATGGCCTGAAGGTGTCTAAGGACATAGGAATTCGCCGGATTATGTGCTTCGGTGATTCTGACTTAGTGATTCAGCAGTGTTCCGGCATATGGGACGCGCATGATGCTAACATGGCATCATACCGTTTCCTAGTGCAGCAGTTAAGTGGTTACTTTGAAGGTTGTGAGTTCCGGCACGTTCTCCGGGCTCAGAACGATGCAGCCGATGCATTATCCAAGCTGGGGTCTTCCCGAGATTCAATCCCGCCCGGCATTTCGCTGGAGCATCTGAGGAAGCCATCGATCAAACCCTCGCCGGAGTCATCCTCCATTTATGTCCCGCCAGGTCCAGACGAAGCAGTTCCAATGGAGATAGATGCCGGAGCCAAGACGGATAACCCGGGGACTGTTTCCTCAGTCTCGGGGACTGGGCCGGCATATGCTGTTAGTACAGTATTCCGGAGCAAAACTAAAGGCAAGGGTAAAATGTGCCAAGAGGTTGTGCCGGTATACCCGGGGACTGCTCCGGCATACCCGGGGACTGATTCTTCAGTCCCGGGGACTTCGCAGCCCATGGAGATCGATTATGTGTCGGTCGAAATGATGGAAATAGATCAGGCAGTGTTCACTGTCAGGGAAGTGCCCTCATGGGCACGTCCTATCATGAACTTCATGGTGGATGGTCAAGTGTCGGCGGATGAAACCGAGGCCCGCCGGGTTATAAGGAGATCCAAAGCGTATACCATCATCAACAAAGAAATATACAAGAGAAGTACCACCGGGGTATTGCAGAGATGTGTCGAAGCTGCGGAGGGTCTGGAGATGCTCCGGGAAATTCACCAGGGGGAGTGTGGTCACCATGCTTCGTCCAGGGCATTGGTGGCAAAGGTATTCCGGCATGGCTTCTATTGGCCAACGGCACTGCAAGAGGCAGAAAACTTGGTCCGGAAATGTAATGGGTGTCAAAGATATGCCCACCAGATTCATCAGCCAGCATCTGCCCTGAAAACTATCCCAATAACCTGGCCCTTTGCTGTTTGGGGCCTGGATATGGTCGGGGCTTTTAAGCCGGCCAGAGGGAAAATGACCCATATCCTGGTCATGGTGGACAAGTTCACCAAGTGGATTGAAGTGAAGCCCATAAGCAAGTGTGATGGTCACACAGCAGTGAAATTCTTAAAGGATATAATCTTGAGATATGGTGTTCCTCATAGCATCATCACTGACAATGGGTCAAACTTTGCCCAAGGGCCATTTGCCAGATTTTGTGAGGAGGTGGGAATCCGGCTAGACGTTGCGTCGGTTGCCCACCCTTGTGCCAATGGCCAAGTAGAGAGATCGAATGGGCTAGTATTATCCGGCATAAAACCCCGGCTGATAGAGCCCCTGGAGAAAACTCCGGGATGTTGGCTAGATGAGCTGCCAGCAGTGCTGTGGAGTTTAAGAACTACTCTGAATAGATCAACAGGCTACACACCATTTTTTCTGGTGTATGGAGCAGAAGCTGTGCTTCCAACAGATGTAATACATGATGCACCAAGAATAGTGCTATATACTGAGGAAGAGGCTAAAGAAGCCAGAGAAAATGATGTTGATCTGCTAGAGGAAGCAAGGGAAATAACTCTGTCAAGAACAGCAGTATATCAGCAGAACCTCAGACGCTATCATGCGCAGAAGGTAAATCCAAGGAGATTTCAAGAGGGAGATCTAGTACTCCGGCTAAAGCAAGGAACAGAAGGCCGGCATAAGTTAACTCCTCCATGGGAGGGGCCATTCATTGTGAGCAGAGCTCTGCACAATGATGCCTATTATCTTATAGATGCGCATGACCCCAAGAAGAATAAGGTGGACAGGTCCGGAGAAGAAACCAAGAGGCCATGGAACATAGCTCTACTGCGCCCCTTTTACTCCTGAGCAACACAATGTATGTATTTCCATGTTTTCCTTTTTGTATGCCGGCGTGTTGTGCCGGCACAAGACTAATGAATGAAATACCGGCATCCCGAAGAAGCCGGGTAACTAGCTCCGAGGTATATTTGTGGTTTATTTACAATTTTTTGTTATATGCCGGCTGGCTTTATTTGAATGTTTCCTATGTCGGCCTAGTAATGTGTCGGCACCAAAGGCCACTCTTCGACTCAGCTGCTGTCCAAAACCCGGCTTCATGGCTAGCAAGAGTAGATGCCGGAGATTGTCTACACATGGAAAACGGCTAAGGAAATGTAAAGCAAGCGAACCGACATTTTCGTTAAAGTTAAAGTTAAAATTGGAAGTGTCGGATGATTTGAAGTCTAAGTTTCAAAGTTAAAGTACTGTATGTTCGAGGAAGCAACCTTGAGACTCATACGTCGAAAGCCAATTAAGGTAGACAAGTAGCCAAGGTTGTGAAATTGAGGAAACAGGAAAACAACTCGGTGACTTAGCCAAAAGATGATCCGGCATTAGTAACAAGCAAACCAAGATAAAACTTGTTCAGGTAGCAAACCAAAGGAAATTAAACGTGTATATTACATCTGCACCCGGCATACCGGGGATCTGATAAAACTTAAAGTTTTTATGCTCCAAAGTCAAGGAGCAGTGGCAGAAGCAGAGCCGCCGGCAGGTGGAGCGGTAGCAGTGGAAGTGTCGGCTTCAGGTGTGCCGGACCCAGCAGATGGAATGGAGCCATCGCCTCCGCCCGGGGCAGATGCCTGTTCCGGAGCTTCAGTGTCGGCCTCTTCAGTTTCCTCTTCATCTTGGCTGGAGTCAGAACCCTCAGCAGCGGCAGATGTCCCGACATCGTCATTCTTCTCCGGCTCGCGGATGTCCCGGACGAATTTGTCGGTGTCGGCATAGTCCACATAGCTGTGGGCCAACTCTCGCCGGCGCCGGATATGTTTCGGATCCGTGGTCCAGATGGATCCTTCGCGCACGGTGCGCAAAGTCTCCAAGTCTGCCTTTTCATACCAAGACAAGAAGTAGCTGAGGGCTTCGTCAGCTCCAACCCTCGCGCCGGAATCTCGCCACTCCCGGAGGCGAACCTTGGCAAGCTGCAGGTCGTTGCCGAGGTCAACCGGGTCAGTGGGAGTCCTTTGTCCCGGCCAGAGGGCAGAGAATGCCTCCTGGGCGCCGTAGAAGAGCTCTTCAGTGTAAAGGGTCATGGCCTCCTTCCGGGACTGCAGGGCCAGCAGCTGCTCCGACATGTCCCAGTTGGGCGAGTCAACCGGAACACCCCGGTTTTCTCGGTCCAACTGCAAAGCCCTCTCAACGTCAGCGACGGAAGCGGGAAACATGCCTGCAGAATAGAAACAATGTTAGCAAAAGGAAAATATGTCGGCATAGATGCTATGCCGAAAAAGATTACACTATGTCGGAAAGGATAAAAGGGGAAAGGATTTGAAGCTTACGGGCAAGGTCGGCATTCAGCTGGGCAACTGTAACCTCCCATTTGGTGGTCTGCTCCTTCAGGCTATCCAGTTCAGCGTGGGCGTTGGCGGCATCAGTCTCGGAGGTAGCAAGCAGGGTGTGGGTTTTCTTCAGTAGGCCCTCCCTCTGTTCCTTTTCGTCCAGCAGCTCGGTGATCCGGCCCTTCAGCTGCTCTACCTCGGCCTTGTGACCGGCATCCCGGTCGTCCAGTTGCTTGGCCACATCCACCGAGGACACACAATCCTGGTGGCGTGCCTCCAGTGCAGCCTTCTCATCTGCAAAGAGTTCAAGTTAAAAGGATTTGAAGAAAGAAAACAGTGACAGAGAGTAAAGGATTTGAAGTATAAAGTAGCTATCCGGGTAACAGCAGGATCCGGCATACCAGTAAGCTCTTTCACCCTCTTGAGAAGCTCGGTGACTTGCGCTTCGGCACCAGCTGAAGAATGTCGGCACAAGGTTATGTGTCGGTAAGAAGAAGTATTGCAAAGTAAAGAGAGGAAAGATATCCGGCATATAGCGGTATGTCGGCAAAGATTACCTTTCCGGGACAGCTCCTGCTGAAGCTTGCTGTGTGCGTCGGAAAGCTTCCGATGCTCGCACACCAAGTCATGGAACATGTCGGCCCGGGTGTTGTTCATGAGCTGCAAAAATGCCGGGATTTGAAATGTCAGCAGAGAAATTTGACATGATAATTAAAGTGAAGATTTCATCAAGTGATCATTCTTTTAAAGACCCGGCACAGGTGCTGCGCACCTATCCCGGCTCTCGGTGACTAGGATTTGAAGCTCGAATCGAGCTTATATCCCGGTCAAGAGGATTTGAAAGATAATAGAGATGTGAAATTGTTAGAGACCCGGCACAGGTGCTGCGCACCTATCCCGGCCCTCGGTGACTAGGATTTGAAGCTCGGATCGAGCTCATATGTCGGCAGTTAATTCAAAAGAAGCTAGCTAAAGGACTATGAGAAAATCCCGGATGTCCATATCCCGGACAGCCGACATTTTCGGGGACTGGGGATATGTGTGTAAATAGAGAGGACTTACGTTGGTGGCAGAGGCCAACTTGTGAAGTCTTTGCTGGATGCTGAGGAGCTCGCTGGCGATCGGTATAGGCTTCGCTGCCAGGAAGTCGCTTGGGTCGCCACTGGTCTTGGCTTCGGCCAGCTTCTTGCTCCTTGAGTCCGCAGTGTCCATGTTGCTGGCGTCGTTCCACTTGATGCACTGCTCCTTAAGAGAGCCGAGGCTCTCATCACTTTTCGTCGCAAGAGGGACGAGGCCCTCGAGTTCTGGGGTGTCGAAGAAGCTTTTCCGGTACCCCGGCCGGGCTGCTGCCCTGCCAAGATGCAGGGCCAGAGCAGAGCTGGTCCCGGACGCTGCCTTAGGAGGAGCAGTTGCGGCAGATGGTGTGCCGGACTTGGCCGTCCGAATCTTCAACGTGTCGGTCCGGGCCGGGGCAGTGGACTTGGCCGGTGCAGTGGTTTTGGCCGGTGCAGTGGTCTTGGCCGGTGCTGGGGTCTTGTCAGCTGAAGGAGTCTCGGGTGCGGGCTGTTCCGGCGCGGCCGGTGCATCTTGGCCAACAGGAGCGGGATCCGGAATAGTCCGGACCTCTGGCACTAAAGGGCCTTTGCCCTTGATGTCTGTGCCGGCGCTCTTGTTGCTTGCGCCGGCATCTTCAGTTGTGCCGGCGTCGCTGGTGGGCGCGCCGGAGTCTGGTGCTTCTTGGTGGGCTCCTGTGTCCATGTGGACATCAGGAGCCGAGGTTTCCTGTTGAGCCCCCGAGTCCATGTGGACGTCGGGGGCAGAGATATCTTGTTCCGGCGGAGGAACGTCCTTCGCCGGGGAGGTGGTCTTGTCGGGCGCAGGCGAAGATGCCGGCGCCGGTGAGGTCGTCTGACTGGCAGAGGGAATGTCGGAGGTAGCAGGGGCAGCGGGCTTGGTAACCTTCGGGTCGCCACTCAAGCCAGAAGCTTGTTCCGGCTCAAGAGGAGCACTGAAAGAGAGAAAACACCAAGTCAGTAATACAAACAAGAGATATGTCGGAGGAAATGCAAAGAAAAGGAAATTTACCCCGAGGCAACAGGCCTCTGTTTCTTCTGTTTGGGCACGCAGACCTTCTGCCTTTTCGACCTCTGAGGTATGTCGGACGGGGGCTTCACACCTCGCTTCCGGCCGGCACGTCCGCCGGTGGAAGGAGGTCCCTGGTTCAGAGGGGCGGCGTCGATAACGATATCGTCCGGGATAGCTGAGGACGGCATTGGAAACTCGTGAGCAATAGGTGTTTCTGGAAAGGCGTACGCAAGTGGCGTCGGGTCATAGTACAGCAGGATCTCCTCGTCAGAATCAATCTCACTCCGGTCTTGAGTATAATGCCGGGATGAAGAGCCCTTACCCATGGCAGCTGCAGCACGGGTGCTCCTGGGAAGCTTATCCCAATGATCCGGATCTTCAACATCCGCAACGGTGCGGTCCGCCGCGATCTTGATCCGGGAGTTCTCCATGGTTTGGAAGCTGAATTTCTGTATAAACAGCAAAGTCAAGTATTCAGACAAGGAAATATGCCGGTGGAAGAGGTATGTCGGATCAATATGATATGTGTCGGCAAACAGGCATGTGTCGGCTTAAGTATCTATGTGCCGGACATGGACTTATGTATCGGATAAGATGGTTTACCGTTGGGGCGGGCCTATCCCGGCTGTATGGTTCTAGCCCCCAGGCAAAAGTGGCCTGAGAGGACTTGCAGACATCCTTAATCCGGCGCAGAATGTCGGCCGGAGTCAGCTCGTGTGTGGAGTGCCTGGTGGGGTCCATTGGCCCGCTCATCTGGCAGATCTTGTGCGGCCGGCGCTGCAGAGGGGAGACGCGCCGGCTTATATAGCAGGCCACCAGGTCTTGAGGAGTAAGACCGGCATCCAGGAGCTCGCCCTTAACCCGGTGAAGCGCATTCACCGGCATCACCGAGTTCTTCGGGTTATAGGTCCAGTTCGTCATGGCCAAGGGTGGCTCGTCCACAAATGGCGGCAAGTTGAGCAGATCCTCGTCGGTGGTGTTCTTGACGTAGAAGAAGCTTTTCTGCCACTTCTTGCAAGATTCCAGGAGCTCCACCTTGGGGAAGTCCGAGCCCTTCCGGGACATGATGGTGGCCGCGCCGCAGAGGGTCATGGGGCGGTCCTTCTTTTCCTGGGCCGTCTCCGGCGGGTCGTCCTTGCTCCGGGGCGGCTCTTGGACGACTTGCTTCCGCAGTTGGAAGTACTTCGCCCAGCCTTGAGTAAGGGCCTCTATGCCGGCATAGCCCTCGCAAAAAGCAGCGAAGGCGGAGAGGATCATCACGGCATTGGCCGGGATATGATGAGGTTGCAGGTCGTAGGTGTTGAGGAAGTCCCGGAAGAAGTCCGATGCCGGCAGACCAAAGCCCCGCTCGAAGTGGGCGATGAAGACGACGCGTTCGCCGGGTTCAGGAGCCGGCACAGTTTCTCCCGCGGGTAGCCGGCATGCTACGCCCTCCGGGACTCTCCTGGTGGAGGTGACCCAGGATATCTCGGCCGGAGTAACCTCCGACCCCTCCCAGCCGGAGCGTCCTTGAGCTCGGGCCGAGGTATCTTCCTCAGAGGCCGAGGTAGCCGTCATGCTTGAAGATGCCATCTTAGTGGCCGGGATAAGGCGTGAGAGCCGGAGTCCCGTGATGTTATTCCTATCAAGGCCGGAGAAAAGAGGGAGGTTAGTCTCTCCGGCATACCACTCTCACAGATGTTAGCAGGAATAGAAGATCTACCGAGGCAGTTAAAATCGGAAATAATCAGGGATATAATTTCTGCGGAAGAACACCTGTGAGCTGTTACGAAACACTGCTAGCAATGCTAATCGAAGCAACGAAATATCCAGCAAAGGAACTACCATGGATGCAAACCAGTGAGGCTACCGCAGCCTAGTTGCAGAAGAGCAGGGAAAGGAAGAACAGAGGAAGAGGAGGTCTCACCGGAGCTTGGCCGGCGACGATGGAACGGCGAGCGTGCAGGAAGATCCAATCTCCCCGCAATGCTGCAGAGAGAAGAGGCGGCGGCGGCGTCGTCAATGATGATGCCGTGCGTCGTCGGGCGTCGGCCCCGGCGGGGAGCAGGTCGGCTACGGCGGCGATGCTGCTCTTCGGGCCGGCGGTGAAGCGCAGGAGGCAAAGGAGGAAGGCGAGGAAGACGATGGTGGGGGGTAAAAAGATAGGTTTACCCCCGCCGCCCTATTTATAGGTCTGCCAGGTCAGGGTCGTGGGGGTCGTGGGGATCGTGGGAGTGTTCCACTCCCCCGACCGTTTCTGCGGCGAGGCGCCACGTGGCGGCACAGTGTGGGGCGGCGGTTCCTGTAACCGTGCCATGACACAATGATGGCGAGAAGTAACTGCTGCACTGTGAACCGTCACATCGTGGGTGACCGTTCGAGGTGGCAGGGCAGTTACAAGTTTCGATGCAAAGCCGTCAGACATGGCTTCTCGAGGAAGACTCGTCTATATGTCGGATTAATTGCCCGATGTATATGTTCCGTCCGGAATACCCTCGGGACCGGCCGGAATAAGTTTTGGAACAGGAACAGAGGCCGGGATATGTGCAGATGTGCCGGCATATAATCTGATCGCCGGGGCATAATGAAGAAAGGCATGTTGAACCTGTCAAGGCTCCACAGTTATGACTGGGGAACCTCGGCAGCTTCGGGGACTAGTGTCGGGGGGATGACCCCCGGTAGGGTCAAGAGAGTAGAAAGACACAAGGTCTATGATTAACTTTATGCCGGGTTATCAAGGAAGGGCCTGGCCGGAATATAAGAGCATCGGCCAGGCCGGCATATAATGGGTATCCCGGCTGATACTTGGATATGCCGGCATAGCCGGAATACTGATAAAAGTGTGCCGGCATATACTTAGATATGCCGGCCTAACCGTTTGGTGTGTTGTGCAGGAGCAGGGGAGGCCGGATTACCCGACCCTCGTAGGTCGTTGGTCCGGCATATAAGTCCTGGGTATGGCCAATGGTCATATCCGGGATACTTAAGTCAACCAAGGTGTCACATCCCTACAATCAAGGAAGGAAACATCCAAGCATGGTAGCAGAGTAAGATGGCAGGGTGCACAGTGGAGGTTACCTACCCTCACTGTGCACAAGTACGAGCTTACCGCACAGAGGTAAGGCCACAGTTCAAGAGGTACAAGGTACAGGTATATGGCGTCCCATCGAGAGCAATCAGGGGCGAAGTCAAGGGTCTCTGCCATCGCCACCAGCTCCTGTTTGGAGTGTAGCCCTTGTCTTGTGGTCTTGTATGACCGTTGTAACCCTGGCCACCACTATATAAGGTGGCATAGGGAGCCCTAGTAAAGGGTTGAACGTTGGCTGATAGTTGTTGGTTGGTCACTCTGTGTTCCTACACTTAGCAGTTCATCTTCCTTCTCTAGCAGAGAGCTTGGAAGCACCATTGTTGTGTACTACATCGATCCATATATACAATCAGTAGAGCAGGAGTAGGGGTGTTATCTCCTTACGAGAGCCCCGAACCTGGGTAGATCAGTGTCTCTTTCTGTCGTGCTTTTTAGCTCGTTCCCCTCTCCCGAATCCTCCAGCATCTAGTCGGCCCCCATTTAAGCCATCCTATGGCATATGTTGTTTCACCACGACGACAATCCGGATCTTCAACATCCGCAACAGTGCGGTCTGCCGCGATCTTGATCCGGGAGTTCTCCATGGACTGGAAGCTGAATTTCTGCATAAGAGCAAAGTCAATTGATCAAACAAAGGAATATGGCGGCAAATAGCAATGTCTTGGGCCAAGCAGGATATATGTCGGTAAACATGTGTCGGCTTAAGTATCTATGTGCCGGACAAAGATTATATATCGGACAGGAGGGTTACCGTTGGGGCGGGCCTATCCCGGCTGTATGGTTCTAGCCCCCAGGCAAAAGTGGCCTGAGAGGACTTGCAGACGTCCTTGATCCGCCGCAGAATGTCGGCCGGAGTCAGTTCGTGTGTGGAATGCCGGGTGGGGTCCATGGGCCCGCTCATCTGGCAGATCTTGTGCGACCGGCGCTGTAGAGGGGAGACGCGCCGGCTTATAAAGCAGGCAACCAGGTCTTGAGGAGTAAGGCTGGCATCCCGGAGCTCGCCCTTAACCCGGTGGAGCGCGTTCACCGGCAGCACCGAGTTCTTCGGGTTATAGGTCCAATTCTTCATGGCCAAGGGTGGCTCGTCCACAAATGGCGGCAGGTTGAGCAGATCCGCGTCGGTGGTGTTCTTGACATAGAAGAAGATTTTCTGCCACTTCTTACAAGATTCCAGGAGTTCCACCTTGGGGAAGTCCGAGCCCTTCCGGGACATGATGGTGGCCGCGCCACAGAGGGTCATGGGGCGGTCCTTCTTTTCCTGGGCCGTCTCTGGCGGGTCGTCCTTGCTCCGGGGCGGCTCCTGGACGACTTGTTTCCGGAGCTGAAAGTATTTTGCCCAGCCTTGGGAGAAGGGCTCTATGCCGGCGTAGCCTTTGCAGAATGCAGCGAAGGCGGAGAGGATCATCACCGCGTTCGCCGGGATGTGGTGAGGCTGCAGATCATAAGTGTCGAGGACGTCCCGGAAGAAGTCCAATGCCGGCAAGCCGAAACCCCGCTCGAAGTGGGCAATGAAGACGACTCGTTCGCTGGGTTCAGGTGCCGGCGCAGTCTCTCCCACAGGTAGCCAGCATGCCACGCCCTCCGGCACTCTCCTGGTGGAGGTGACCCAGGATATGTCGGCCGGGGTAACCTCCGACCCCTCCCAGCCGGAGCGTCCTTGGACCCAGGCCGAGTTATCTTCCTCTGAGGCCGAGGTACCGGTCATGCTTGAGGAAGCCATCGAGATGGCCGGAACAAGGCGTGAGAGCCGGAGTCCCATGGTGTTAACCCTATCAAAACCAGAGAAAAGAGGGAGGTTAGTCTCTCCGGCATACCGCTCTCACCAATGTTAGCAGAAACCGAAGATGTACCGAGGCAGTTAAAATCAGAGACAAACAAGGGTAAAACTTCCTACGGAAGAACAACTGTGAACTACCGAAGGATATCACTGGCAATGCTAATCAAGTCATGGAGACATCAAGCAGAGAAACTGCCGCAGGTTCAAGCTAGCAGTGCTATCACGGTGTGGCTGCAGAGAGGCAGGAGGGATGAAGAACGAGAACAGAGAAGGAAGAACTCACTGAAGCTCGGACGGCGGTGATGGAGCGGCGGCGAGCGTGCAGAGGTAGATCCGATCCTGCAGCAGTGTCACAGAGAGGAGCGGCGGCGTCGTCGACGGTGATGCCAGACGTCGGCAAGCGGAGGCGCAGGCGTGCAGGTGGGCGACGGCGGCAGCTTTCCTTCTCAGTTCCTCGGTCCGGCGGTGAAGCGCAAGGGGCAGAGGAACGGAGGAAGAAGAAGGCACTGTGGGGTAAAAGGATGAGTTTACCCCTGCCGCCCTATTTATATGCCCGCCAGGTAAGGGTCGTGGGGATGATAGTGCTCCACTACCCCGACCGTTTCTGCGGTAAGTCGCCATGTGGCGGCACGGAGTGGGGCGGCGGCTATTGTAACCGTGCCACGACGCAATGATGGCAAGGAGTAACTACGCTGTGAACCGTCACATCGTGTGACCGTTCGAGGTGGCAGGGCAGTTGCAAGTTTCGATGCAAACTGTCAGGCTTGGCTTCTCGAGGAAGCCTCGTCTGTATGTCGGCATAGCTGCCCGGGAAATATGTTCCGTCTGGAATACCCTCGGGACCGGCCGGAATAACATTTGGAGAAGGAACAGTGGCCGGGATATGTGTGGGATGTCCCGGCATATAAACCGATTGTCGGGATATAACGGAGAACCGGAGTATAATGAGAAGAAGATATGTTGAACCTGTCAAGGCTCCACAGTTATGACTAGGGAACCTCGGCAGCTTCGGGGACTAGTGTCGGGGGAATGACCCCCGGTAGGGTCAAGAGACTAGAAGGATGCAAGGACTATGATTGACTTTATGCCGGTTGACCAAGGAAGGGTCTGGCCGGGATATAAGGGCATAGGCTAGGCCGGGGGTATGCGTATCCCGGCTGATACTTGGATATGCCGGATTAACCGGAATACTGACTAAGGAGTGCCGGCATATACTCAGATATGCCGGCCTATCTATTTTGATGTCTTGTGCAGGGACAGGGAGGCCAGATTACCCGACCTATGAAGGTCGTTGGTCCGGCATATAGGTCCGGGATATGGCCAACGGTCATATCCGGGATACAGAAGTCAGCTGAGATGTCATGTCCCTACAATCAAGGAGAGGCTCTGCCAAGCATGGAGAGGGATCAGGATGACAGGGTGCACAGTGGTGGTCTACCTACCCACACTGTGCACAAGTACAGCCCTTACCTCACCAAGGTAAGGTCACAGCGCGAGAAGTACAAGGTACAGGGATATGGAGTCCCATCGAGAGCAATCAGGGAGAAAGTCAAGGGTCTGTGCCTTCGACAGCAAGTCCTGTTTGGAGTGTAGTTTGTGTCTTCTGGTCTCTTATGACCATTGTAACCCTGGCTACCACTATATAAGGTGGCACAGGGAGCCCTAGCTGAGGGTTGGTCACTCTGTGTTCCTACACTTAGCAGTTCGTCTTCCTTCTCTAGCAGAGAGCTTGGAAGCACCATTGTTGTGTACTCCATCGATCCAAATATACAACCAGTAGAGCAGGAGTAGGGGTGTTATCTCCTTACGAGAGCCCCGAACCTGGGTAGATCTGTGTTCCTTTCTGTCATGCTTTTTAGCTCGTTCCCCTCTCCCGAATCCTCCAACATCTAGTTCGGCCCCCATTTAAGCCATCCTATGGCATATGTTGTTTCACCACAACGACACTAGGTCGACCTCTGGATAATGCGCATGTACGAATGCAAGGGCGACAACAGCCCCAGAACGCAAATGCTCCCGAACGAAGGAGTATACGGCGCTCCCGTTCTCAAATCGTTCAAGCAGCGCCGGCAGACCTTCAGGCTGTTTATTCAAAGGAAACATCGCCTCGTACACCAAAGCAAGTGCGCTTCGGCTCATCTCAGCCATTATTCCGGCTTGGGAAATCCTGTCCTGAAGAAGTGTCAGCTTCATTGCCTTCGACCGGTTCGCCCAGAAGTTATCAGCGATCGAATTGGCGTGTGTTTGGGTAGCGATAAGATGCGCATTCACACGTCGGGCTTCAGCCGCGCTGTCAAGGCATACATCTGCATAAGAAAGATGAAGATTAAATCCAGCAAAATGGAACAGCGAAGCAAAGGACACCAAAAACTCATATTTAAGAGCTTTCCCCGAGTTCTCGATTTCATCCAGCAGAAACTTCTCGACGTCGGCGGCCAGTGACGCCTTCGACAGAGCAACATCGATCCTGGCAGTAACTACCTTTAGCTGACGCTGTGTGCTCTGGAGTTGGTCGCGCAGGGAATGAATCAGAGTCAATTCGTTCGAAGAAGGCGCCCTCCGCTCAACGGCACCGGAGGTACTACCGACAGTTTCATACTCAACAGGCCAGGCGCTAGAGGTCGCGGACGGCTCCTGCATAAGAGGCCTACCATCATACACAAGCATCGGCAACCAAATGTCGAATAAATTAACATGACAGAAGATCAAGTTTTACAGCAGAAAGGAGTCCTGGTAAGGGTTACAGCCCTCAGCGTGGGACCACAAAAGCTAATTACAGACGCATGCTAAGCATCATCGGCACTATGCCGAGCTACCAGGGGCCTTGCTAGATTGGGCGCCGGAGGTTCCGCGCCTTCGAGCCTGCGCCGCCGCTCGCTGATCATTCCTTTCGGCCAAGAAGCTGGTCAACCGAGCAGCCAGGTCGTGTGCTCGAGCAAACCGCAGCAACTAACGGATCTTCGCCATCTGGCTTCACCGCCAAGGCTTCGAGGATCCCAGCCATGGTATCGCCGAGCGAGTCAGGAATGGAGGTGTCCCGAACACGGATGAGCATAGACCGCACCTTCGCCAGGAAACTGCATAACTCCCGACTCAGACGCTCGGCGGCACCAACACTGGACTCCAGTCCAGCAGGCTCCTTCATGGCCCCAGCATCTAACTCGGCAGCACCTGCAAAGCGCCGCAAGGTCTTCAGTTAAGAAAAGCGATTCGTCAATGTCACAAAACCTGCTAAAGAAGTGCCGAAGGTTTACTGCGCAAGGTGTCGAGCGAGCTTTGCAGGCGCTGATGCAGATCTCCCTCTCGTGATTCGGCGTCCAGGCGATCCTTCTTCGCACGCTCTTGAGCTTCGGACGATTCGGCCTTCAGTCGGGCGATTTCGCGTTCAGCTCAGCGACTTTGGCCTTCAGACCCGAGTTTTCAGTGGCAAGGTTGTCCAACTGAGACTTCAGGGAAGTCTTGTCAGCGGCAGCCTGTGCACCAATCCCTACTCATTCAAAGGAAGCCATCAGCAAGACCGCCCACAGAGAAGAACTTTGCAAGAAAGATAGCAGTACTCACGTCGTGTGTCCTCGAGCTGCTCAGACAACTTTCAGTTCTCTTCCTCCAAGGTGAAGAAGCTCCTACAGACTTTTGACAGGTCTCTAACAACAAGCTAAAGAAGGCAAAGCAAAGGATTAACCCTCGAGTCATGGTTCGGAGGGCGAGCCTAAGTGTAAACACTTAGACTCACCCTCGGGGGCTACTGATGGTCAAACACGCGGAACACAAATTGAGATTCTTCGCACTTACATGATTGTTAGGACCAGAAGGCTCGCCAGACGAGGAGACAAGGACGAACTCGGGTTCCGTCGCCTTCTTCTTGGAAGAGGTCGAAAGTCTCGTGAGAACGACCTCGGGGGTGGCAACGTTGGCAGCCTTCTCCTGCGAGTCTACGGTCTGTTCAAGGGCGTCGTCATGAGGTCGGACCTGGTATTGGTCTCGATCCCCTGGGCAGGTCGATGTCTCCTCGGTGGAAGACCTGAAGCAAGCATTAATGTCAAAACCAGACAGATAATTCGAAACAAGGCCACAAGATGCACAAGCTTGGCAACGAAAACTTACGACGCGTCGATCCCGAACTTTGGAAGGATCTTCTTCTCTGTTCGAGGAGGAGGACGGCGGCTTAAAGGCGAGGCGGGGATTGCGCTGTCACCATCATCACCCGAAGTAAAATGGGTGTCATTGAGGTCTTCCGAATCTTCGACAACATCCGCAATTCGCTCTCTCTTCGGGGCCCTCGGTGGCGACGGAGCGGCGGATGCCGATCCCTCCGGCACTTCGATAAAATCACGCCCCAGATATTCACCCATCTCGGGCTGGGGCGGATAGCATCGCGCTAGGTTGATCACCTGCACAGGGATGTAGACTGCATTCGATACAGGACGATTTGGCTATGAAATGAGAAAGGTATTCGGTTAGGATCAGGGTCATACCTCGGTGCGGGGAAAGGCTTTGCTGAAGGCCACTGCGCCAAAGATTTTCGGCACAGGATCTTTCTTCTTGATGTTGGTGATGGTGCACACGCACTTGTCGATCTCGGCCTCGTGCAGCTCGTCCTGGGAGATGCGGGTCGAATCCCGACGATCGCTGTAGTCCCACATGCAGTGGGCTCGAGTAGCGAGCGGCTGGATTCGATGCTCGATGAAGGTTCGGATGAGCTGAATTCCCGAAAGCTCCTTCTTCGGAGTAGCTCAGAGCTGCTGGATCTTCTCCATCAGCGGTTCCGTAATCTTCAACTCCTCGTCGAAAAGGTCGTGCCTCCAAGACACGCGAGGTCGAAGAACGCCGGTAGGCCGAAAATCCTTGAGTCTGAACTTTTCGGTGTCGGAGGATTTGTCCCTGGCGTAGTACCACTTCGTCCTCCACCCGGGATTGTTTTCGGGCGCTTGGAGGTTGAAGTACTCGACATCGGGGCGCACTTGAACGCCGAAGCCGCCGGTTTGGTATGGCAGAGGGTTCGATCCCCAGGAAGCATTCACAAAGCATGATGAAACACGCAATGTGAAGGATGGAGTTGGGATTCAGATCATGGAGCTGAATCCCATAGGCAAAAAGAAGACCGCGGAGGAAAGGATGCGGGGGAAAAGACAAACCCCGCAGCAGGAATGCGATGAAGATTACCCGGAATCCAGGAGGAGGTCGGGGAATGATCTTCGGGCAGGCAGCGAGCGACTCCGCTGGCGTGTTCTTTAGGAGGCCCATCTTCTCGGCCTGCGACAACTCCTTGTTCCCGACCTTGGTCTGGACCCAGCGGCCAACGACGGAGCCGTCGGCATCGGCCGTCTTGGCCTTCTTGGCGCCGCCGCTGGTGGAGGCGCCGCCGCCGGTGGAGCTTCTCTTGCCCATGGTCTCGGGGCGCAGTGACGATGGCAGAAATGGAGCTGAGGGAGCAAAGCAATAGGAGCGATGCGCGAGGAAGAAGACGGTGGTGGTGGAGTGGGATGGACTGTTTACTCTGCCACCGTTATTTATTCCGCCTCTGGAAATCTGCGTTAGATCTCAGCCGTCCATGACGAAGTGGAAACAACCAGGCTGATCCAGCCGTCCATGTGTCAACACGCGGGCACCGCGGCGTCCACTACGCGCGGTAATCAAGGAAACCGTGCCGGTTATTTTTCACCCACGCGTGGGACGTGCGGTCAAACTCTGTCAACGACTGGGACGTGCGGCCAGTGGGCCCACCATACGTCTTGTCTTGGCAGGGTCGGGCCATTCCTGCAGAGGATGATGCGACGACTCGACGAAGTGAATCGTCAGCAATGACGCGATCCTTTGGGTAGGTTGGTTCTTTTCGACTCAAAGGGCAAAGACTGGTAAGAATTCTTTCGAGTCTCAAAGGTATGTGCCTCTTGCACTCGGATGACCTTTTGACTGGGATTCCTTCGAAGTTTTTTTGCCCCTCTCTTTTGTGTTACCCAAACATACGCAGAGTTGTTCGACGATGTTGTCGTTTGTGAACGTTTCGAATGAGGGTCTTCGAGCCAGGGGTGTTTGCTCTTTTGAGGGAATCTTTCGAAACTGTTTTGAATTGCCTTTTCGGGCCAGCAGTGCCTTCAGGATATTCGAGGCGGGACTTCGGTCCCCCGAATTGCCTTTTCGGGCCAGCAGCGCCTCCAGGATATTCGAGGCAGGACTTCGGTCCCTCGAATTGCCTTTTGGGGCCAGCAGTGCCTTCAGGATATTCGAGGCAGGACTTTGGTCCCTCGAATTGCCTTTTTGGGCCAGCAGTGCCTCCAGGATATTCGAGGCAGGACTTCGGTCCCTCGAATTGCCTTTTCGGGCCAGCAGTGCCTCCAGGATATTCGAGGCAGGACTTCGGTCCCTCGAATTGCCTTTTCGGGCCAGCAGTGCCTTCAGGATATTCGAGGCAGGACTTCAGTCCCTTGAATTGCCTTTTCGGGCCAGCAGCGCCTTCAGGATATTCGAGGCAGGACTTCGGTCCCTCGAATTGCCTTTTCGGGCCAACAACGCTTTCAGGATATTCGAGGCAGGGCTTCGGTCCTTCGAATTGCCTTCTCGGGCCAGCAGCACCTTCAAGCTATTCGAGGTCGAGCCTTGATCCTTCGAGTTGCAGTTTTCGGCCTAGTAACGCCTTCAAAGAATTCGGGCTCGAGTTGCGGATCTTTGAGTCATCCTTTTCGAGCCTGCAGCATCACCATGCTGTTCAAGAATAAACATCTGAACTTTCGAAGCGCATCTCTAGACTGCTAGAGCTTTCATTCTGTTCGAATATAGGCTGATGCCTTTTCGAACCTCTCTTCCGAGCTATCAACGCTCCTCAATCAACATGCCCAAATCTTGGTGGCAATATGCCAGTTCGGATGCCGTATGTCAAATACGAAGGTAAGTCCACGGTTTGCAATACCCGATGGCCCGGTATTCGTATCAAACGCGCTCTGCCGAAAGTTTTCCATACCTACGGTATGAAGTTTGCACCGATGGACGCATCGAGTGTCTCACAAATGAACTGGGCTCTGACCTGGTAAGACCAACGCGGCTCGGGTCAGGGTAGCACCAGCCCACGCGGGTTCGAGTCGGGGGACTCAGATCTGAGTAAGCTAACCGAATGTCTTTGTGGCTATGCAATTAACTGAGACCCAGGGTGAGTCTCAGGCCAGTTATGCGCATCCCTCTGCAACCCGACTTAGCACTTTCGAGGCTCTGAATGAGCGTAGCTCGAAAATTTCATATCTAACAAGTGTATTACTCGAATGTTCTTTATGTTCTTTTGGTTTTACAGATCAGGCTCGCATATCGGGCGCGGCTAAGAAGACTTTCGGGTGGAGTCCCTACCATAGTGTTCGGCTATCCCAGGCACTCGGGGGCTACTGACAAAGGAATGACAAACGAGCACCCGATATTTGCCTACCTGGTTTTCGGTCCGGGAAAGGTCTCCTTCGGAAGGCTTTTGAGGCCCATCAAGGCAGCGGTCTAGCGTGGCCCAGGAGCTAAACTTGGCGTGCAAGCAAGGGCCTGAAGAATTAGAATTGGATTAGGCTTCGTTTGTTTGAGTACCGATTCGATCTGTATCAGGTTTGAGGGACCATCCCGAGACCTAGCCTTCGCATATAAAAGGCTGGGAGGGAGATCTCAAAACGCTAGACACTTTTCCACCCACCTCACGTCGGAGCGCTCGACAACTTAGAGCTCTCTGTCTAGGCTAGATCCAATCTACGCCACCGTTGTACCACCATCATCGCCACACCTCCATCAATACAAAGTCAGACAAGCAGGACGTAGGCCTTTTACCTTTCGAGGGGGCTGAACCTGGGTAAATCCTGTGTTCCTTTGCTTTCGTCTGATCGCCGTCGAGTTCGCCAGGTCCCCAATACGCTTCCTAGATCAAAAGCCCTTCGACATGGGCATTGCCGGGGATAAACCTCGTCAATGCTTTTATTGGAAAATACTACCCTCCTGCTTAGATTATAGCTTTGCGTAGTGGTATCATGAAGTTTAGACAGTTTGATAATGAACATGTTGCTCAAGCTTGGAAAAGAATGAAATCTATGATAAAGAATTGCCCTACTCATGGACTGACTACTTGGATGATTGTCCAAACTTTATATGCAGGACTAAAATTTTCTTCCAGAAATCTATTGGATTCAGCTGCTGGAGGCAATTTTATGTCCCTTACCTTGGGCGCCGCAACAAAGCTTCTTGACAACATGATGGTAAATTATTCTGAGTGGCACACCGAGAGAGCTCCACAAGGTAAGAAGGTAAATTCTGTTGAGGAAACCTCTTCCTTGAGTGATAAGATTGATGCTATTATGCTTATGCTTTCTAATGATAGAGCTCATGTTGATCCTAATAATGTTCCTTTGTCCTCTTTGGTTGCTCAAGGAGAGCATGTTGATGTAAACTTCATTTGAAATAATAATTTTAACAACAGTGCTTATAGGAACAATTTTGCTAGCAATAATTATAGGTTGTTTCCTTCTAATGGTGATAATAGCTATCTTGGTAGACCTAAAATGCCTAGTGAAGAAAGGATTTTAGAAGTTGAAAGGGCTACTAAGAATTTTATGCAGATGCAATATGAGCAAAACAAGGTGTTTACCAAGACCATGGAGGAGCAATCTGCCCTGTTGAAGACTATTAGTCATCAACTTGATAATTTGAACAGGGCTATTCTTGAGTTGCAAGCTAAGGTTTCTAAAGCTGAAACAGATATTTCATCTTTCTCTGATGCACAATCCTCCTTGATTAATAGAATTCTTGCTAAACCTTATCCTTTTGCTGCTACTAATGCTATTCAAGTTAGAATTGATGAAAATGTTAGGATGTTAGCAGAATTGCATGCCAGGTGGGAAAGAGAAGATGAGATGGCTAGGAAGATGAAGGTATGTACCATTACTACCTCTAATGATGTTGCTCCAAATTCTAGCAATCCTCTTACTTTGATTGGTGTAGATAAAACTCCTACTCCTTGTACTAAAAAGCCCAAAACTGCAAAAACTTTTTCTACAAAAAGTGCTGAATTTTTTCGGAGTATGGGAGATGATAGCTCTATTTCTTTTAATGATTTTGATGTTGATGGCTTCAATATATCTGAAGTTATTTTGTTCTTACAAAAGCTTGCTTTGAGTCCTAATGCTAGTTCTTTGAATGTTGCTTTTACAAATCATATTACAAATGCTCTCATGAAAATTAGGGAGGAAAAATTGAAGCAAAAAGCTTCTATTCCCAAGAAGTTAGAAGATGGTTGGGAGCCCATCATTGATATGCATGTTAATGGTGTTGATTGCCATGCTTTATGCGATCTAGGTGCTAGTATTTCTGTTATGCCTAGAAGGATTTATGACATGCTTGGTTTACCACCACTTGAAAAGCGTTATTTTGATGTTCCTCTTACTGATGTTGCTAAGAAGAAACCTTTGGGAAGGATTAATGATGTTCATATTATGGTTAACAATAACCTTGTTCCCGTTGATTTTCTTGTTATGGATGTTGAATGCAATGCTTCATATCCTATTATTTTGGGAAGACCTTTTCTTCGAACTGTAGGTGCCATCATTGATATGAAGGAAGGCACCATCAAATATCAATTCCCACTCAAGAAAGGTATGGAACACTTCCCTATAAGGAGGATGAAATTACTTTTTGACTCTATTCTTAGAGCAAATTAAGATCTTGATGCTTCATCGCTTGATATTACTTGATTTGCACTTTCTGCGCCTAGCTCAAAGGCATTAGAGAAAAGTACTCTTGGGAGATAACCCATTGTTTTCTTTTTAGTACTTTTTCTTTTATTTGAGTCTTGGAAGTTATTACTACTGAAATAACCGCTCATTATCCTTTTTATTCCGTTGTTGTGCCAAGAAGAACCTCTAATTTGAGGGAGGTAAGATTTGGGGAAATTGCTGTCCTGAAACAGACTTTTGTGCTGCATGCTACTCGTGTGATGGCGCCAGAAAAGAGCTGTGGCGTTTAGTTGACGTGGGAGCAGTGTGTCCTTGTGCGTGGTGATGACCAGCCCGTTGGGAACCCCAAGAGGAAGGTATGATGAGTGTAGCGGCTAGTTTTCCCTCAGTTAAGAAACCAAGGTATATCGAACAGGAGAAGAGAGACGATGACGACTGAAGGTGTTTGTGGAACCTGCACACACACAAACAAGTACTTTGTCCCCAACTTGCGATGAGGTTGTCAATCTCACCGGTTTGCTTGAAACAAAGGTTATGAGTGTATCGAGTGGAAAACAGTAGTAATATGCGAGTAAATAAACAGTGCGGGAAAAGTAAACAGTTGATTGCAATATGATTAAAATAGGACCGAGGTCCACAGTTCACTAGTGGTGTCTCTCCATAGATAAATAACATGCTGGGTAAACAAATTACAGTTGGGCAATTGATAGAATAAGGATAACGTGATATGTCAAGAAGATCACTATGAGATTCACTCTGGGCATTACAACAAAATACATAGACCGCCATCCAACTGCATCTATGACTAATAATCCACCCCCGGGGATATCATCCGAACACCCTGGAAGTATTAAGTTGCGAACAACAGATAATTGCATTAAGCAAAGTGTGTAATATAAACAAAGCATATGCCCTCGAGCATATGAATGTTGTTTTCTCCCTAGTAGCAACAGCACATCTACCACCTTAGAGGTTTCTGTCACTCCCCCAGGTGAAATAGAGGCATGAACCCACTATCGAGCATAAATACCCCCTCTTGGAGTCACTAGCAACTACTCGGCCAAGATAGCTACTAACAACGGAGAGCATGCAAGATCATAAACATCATAGAGATAACAAAAGATATAATTCAGTACAGCAACTTAATCATAAACACCAATATTCATCGGATCCCAACAAACCAACATCATAGAATTACATAACGGTGATCTCAATCATGTAAGGCAGCTCATGAGATCTAAACATGAAGCACATGGTGGAGAAGACAACCATCTAGCTACTGCAATGGACCCATAGTCCAAGGTAGACTACTCACTCATCGCTCCGGAGGCAATCATGGCGATGAAGGAGACCTCCGGTGGCGATTCCCCTCTCCGGCAGGGTGCCGGGAAGAGCTTCTGGACCCTCCCGATCTTCGGGTCGACGGCGGCGGCGGATCGCGATGTATTCTGGAAAACTGATCGGGCCTTTAGGTTTTTCTCGTCAGGGGGTATATGTAGGCGAAAGGGGGCTGTCAGAGGTGGAGCCACGGGCCCTCACACGGGGGTGGCGCGGCCAGGGGCCAGGCCGCGCCGCCCCTGTGTGTGGGGGCCACGTGGCCCCCCTCCGTCAGGTCTTCGGATGTTTGGGAGCTCCCCGATGAAATATGACTTCAGGAACTTGTTTCGTCCAATTCCGAGAATATTTCCTGTGTATCACTTCTGAAACCAAAAACAGCAGAAAACTGGGAACTGGCACTGTGGCACTTCGTTAATAGGTTAGTTCCGGAAAGCGTATAAAAATGCCACTAAGTGTAACGAAACAATAGGCAAATGGTGTAAAACAAAGCATGGAGCATCAAAAATTATAGATACGTTTGAGACGTATCAAGCATCCCCAAGCTTAACTCCTGCTCGTCCTCGAGTAGGTAAGTGATAACAAAAGAATAATTTTTGAGGTGACATGCACCTACACAATCTTGATCATATATGTAAGCATTGGTGAGCTGGGATCAATAGAACTTAAAACATGGGCATGAAGATATAATCATGACAATAAGAACTTAGCAACCATGTTGTAAACATGCAAATGAACACAAACAAAAGATCATGGTAATGAAACAGTGAAAGTTAAACGTGTGTTCAAATCATAATGAAAAACATACAAGTGGTTTTTAGCTTGTCCTTCAAAGAGAGCAAAACATAAATGCATAGGACACCTCAAAGTTTAAGAGGGCGACTAGATACAAATAATTTAAGAACAAGTGAAACCAACAATATGAGTCAATCAATGAACTTTGGGACAATGCATAACACACTAAGAATGACAACTAAGCTCTCTTAATGGTGCATAAAGATAGAAGGTGGTGACTCAACATTAAAGTAAAAGAAAGGCCCTTCGCAGAGGGAAGCAGTGATTGCAAGTTTTATAACCTTCAAAAATTATGGTACTTACCGGCTTTGAGCTCTCATTGCCCCCATCATAAGCATCTTGAATGGTTAAAGTTAATGCGAGAACAATTATGATGCATATGCTTGACAAATCATAAGTTGAAAACCTCGTGTCCCATGAATACGAGTACCCAAACCATGCTAGTTTACTTAGAGTCCCAAGCAAGGCTCTTGTCATTGTAAGTATATGCATATCATTGAGAACCGCCAATGGGGTACCTCCGTGCCCGATGACATGGAACAAGCCCACACCAAAATGACAGGACAAGCAGACAATGAATACCTCGACATCTCTTTTATTTGCTATATTGTTTAGCTTTTTATTGTGAGATGCGTCGTCGAATGTTCACCATGGGTATGCTGCAAATTTCCACCATGAATTATGCATGGCTTAGATTGGCGGCCCGGCGTTTCCCTAACACATATAAAAACTCCATGATCCTCACAAGATTCCCAATTCATTTCACACAGTGGGCATCCATAAACAAAAGATCACAATATCAACTCAAATAGGAAGTGCAATGTTGAAAGCTTGCCCCATGACGGCATGGCTGGGCTAGAATCCAACTTACAACTTGCAAGCATAACAACTCAGCATAAAAGACCACAATGTCAAATTTTTAAGAACAGGAAAAAGTAAAGTGTGCCTTTCGGTTCGTGAGAGCTTTACTGACCGAATTTCGCATAACACTGGTAAGAGTTTAATTTGAAGAGAATATAAAAGCAAGTCAAATTTACTTGGAATAGCAAATTGCTAATAGGTATGTATGGTGGACACTTTGAAAAACTTTGGCTTTAAGGAGTTGGATGCACGAGTAGAGCTCATACTCAGTACAAGGTGAGGGCTAGCAAAAGACTGGGAGCGACCAACTAAGAGAGCAATAATGGCCATAATCATGCAAAGCGACAAAGCAACATTAAAAGAAGCATACGATGGCATCAAAAGTCAAAAACTAAATGATCATGAAGGCTAATGGCGACTTTGTAAGAGTCTAACATGTGTGAGCATGCGCCAAGTCAACCCAAATAAAGCATCAAGGAGAAAACCAAAATAATGCTTCCATACAATAAAAACAACGCATGATTTTTTCAAAGGCTCATTAAGCAATCTCAGTTATTTGAGACAAGTCATGCTACAGCAAAACCACTAAGCATACTATCAAAAAGACATCTAGCATGACATGAAAAAGCCTAAGCCGCAGTCTACACAAGCTCCTTCTTGTACCACTATTTTGCACAAAGCTTTTTCTCTTTTCCAACACCATTTGAAAATTTTAAACACACCTCTTTTGATGAAAACCAATAAAGATCAGAGGAAAAAATACACCTTGATGAAAAGATATGACAAGATCTGAACGCATATCAAGGCGAAAATGAAAACCAAAAGCAGTAGCAGAAAAAGTAGAACGCTAGAACAACTCTGTTTTCACTCTTATTAAATTCATCGAGCGTTCTACGCAAATGAAAAGCAAGGCAACTTCTCCAAAGGAAAATTTGTTGGGGTCCAACCATTTATTGCAGCAAACAAACAAACTAAACAAATTAAGAAAACTAAAACAACTGACGCTCCAAGAAAAACACATAGTGCATGAAGCAATAAAAATATAGTGTTTTGAAAGGTGACCTGATTTTTGCCGATGAAGAAGGGGTGCCTCGGGGGCATCCCCAAGCTTTGACGCTTGTACTTCTTGGATATTTCTTGGGGTGCTGGGCATCCCCAAGCTTGAGCTTTTGTCCATTCTTCAACTCATCTCATCATTCTCCAATCCCTACACTTGAAAACTTCCTTCATACAAAACTAAACACAATTCTATTAGCAACATTAGTGCAAGCATAAAATATATTCAACCTCTTTTAGCTTCAGGTTTCAACCCAAAACCACCACATATAAAGTATATACTACTGTAGCAACTTCCACAAGAGTTCCATGATAAAAAAGAACTCAAAAGAAAGCGATAAAGTGGCAAAAACAAATATTGGCAGAAATCTGTCAAAACTTGACAGCTGATAATGGACGAATTTTTGAGGGATTTTCTGCTGCTCAAATCAAAAAGTGTTCAAATAAGAAAAGTTTGGATATAACCTGGGGCATATGCACAAGAAATCGCAAGTCCAAAAGATATACAGAGAATTTTCACGAATTTTTACGGTGCAGCACCGAAAACAGTTTTAGGACAGCAATAACCCCAAATCTTTACCTCACTCAAATTAGAGGCTTCTCTTGGCACAAAAACGAAATAAACAAGATAAAGAGCGGTCATTACAGTAGTAATGACTTCTAAGACTCAAATAAAAGAAAAAGTACTGAAAGTAAACATTGGGTTATCTCCCAATAGTGCTTTTCTTTAACGCCTTTGAGCTAGGCGCAGAAAAGTGCGAATCAAGTAATATCAAGCGATGAAGCATCAAGCTTATAATTTGCTCTAAGAATAGAGTCAAAAAGTAATTTCTTCCTTTTCCTAGGGAAGTGTTCCATACCTTTCTTTAGTGGGAATTGATACTTGATAGTGCCTTCCCTCATATCAATGATAGCACCTACAGTTCGAAGAAAAGGTCTTCCCAAAATAATAGGACATGAAGCATGGCATTCAACGTCCATAACAAGAAAATCAACGGGAACAAGGTTATTGTTAACCACAATAAGAACATCATTAATCCTTCCCAAAGGTTTCTTCTTAGCAACATCAGCAATAGGAGCATCAAAATAACACTTTTCAAGTGGTGGTAGATCAAGCATGTCATAAATCTTTCTAGGCATGATAGAAATACTAGCACCTAGATCACATAAAGCATGGCAATCATAACCATTAACATGCATATCAATGATGGGTTCCCAACCATCTTCTAACTTCTTGGGAATAGAAGCTTTTTGCTTTAACTTTTCATCCCTAATCTTTATAAGAGCATTGGTAATATGCTTAGTAAAAGCAATATTTAAAGAACTAGCATTGGGAGTTAAAGAAAGCTTTTGCAAGAACAAAATTACTTCAGATATATTGCAGCCATCAACATCAAAATCATTAAAAGAAATAGAGCTATCATCTCCCACACTCCGAAAAATTTCAGCACTCTTTTGAGAAAAAGTTTTGGCAGTTTTAGGCTTTTTAACACAAGGAGTGGGAGTTTTCTCTACACCAATCAAAGTAAGAGGATTGCTATCAGTAGGAGCAACATCATTAGAGGTAGTAATGGTACATACCTTCATCTCTCTAGCCATCTCATCTTCTCTTTCCCAAATAGCTTGCAATTCCGCTAACAATCTAATATTTTCATCAATTCCAACTTGAATAACATTAGCGGTAGCAAAAATTTTATTCTCATTCAAATCATTAGGGAACACTTTTGATTTCAGAAGTTCAACATCATGAGCAAGGCTATCAACTTTAGAAGCAAGAATATCAATTTTGCCTAACTTTTCCTCAACAGACTTATTAAAAGCAGTTTGCTTACCGATGAAGTCCTTGAGCATTACCTCAAGCTCGGAGGGCGCGGCCCTAGTGTTGTTGTAGGAATTACCATAAGAGTTACCATAACCATTACCATTGGTAGAAGGATATGGCCTATAATTGTTACTAGCAAAATTGTTCCTATAAGCATTGTTGTTGAAATTATTGTTTCTAATGAAATTCACGTAAACTTGCTCTTCTTGAGCAACCAAAGAGGCCAAAGGAACATTATTAGGATCAACATGAGTCCTATCATTAGCAAGCATAGCCATAATGGTATCAATCTTATCATTCAAGGAAGAGGTTTCCTCAACAGAATTTACCTTCTTACCTTGTGGAGCTCTCTCGGTGTGCCAATCGGAATAATTTACCATCATGTTGTCGAGTAGCTTTGATGCGGCGCCCAAAGTAAGGGACATAAAAGTGCCTCCAGCAGCTGAATCAAGTAGGTTCCTTGAAGAAAAATTCAGTCCTGCATAAAAAGTTTGGATAATCATCCAAGTAGTCAGTCCATGAGTGGGGCAATTCTTTATCATAGATTTCATTCTTTCCCAAGCTTGAGCAACATGTTCATTATCAAACTGAGTAAACTTCATAATATTGCTACGCAACGATATAATCTTAGCAGGAGGATAATATCTACCAATAAAAGCATCCTTACACTTAGCCCATGAATCAATACTATTCTTAGTCAAAGACAGCAACCAATCTTTAGCTTTTCCTCTCAAAGAAAAAGGAAACAACTTGAGCTTAATAATATCACTATCAACATCCTTATATTTCTGCATCTCACATAGCTCAACAAAATTGTTGAGATGAGCTGCAGCATCTTCAGTACTAGCACCAGAAAATTGCTCTTTCATAACAAGGTTCAATAAAGCAGGCTTAATCTCATAAAAGTTTGCAGCAGTAGCAGGTGGTGCAATAGTAGTGCAGATAAAATCACTATTGTTGGTGCTAGTGAAGTCACACAACTTGGTGTTTTCAGGGTTGGCCATTTCAGCAAAAACGAAAGTAAATAAGTAAAAACAGCTACCAAGGATTCTAATTTTTTTGGGTTTTGATATAAAACAATGCAGGTAAATAAATAAAGTAAAGCAAAATAAATAACAAAGTAAAGAATGTGTGTGCGAAGAACTCCCCTCGCAGAAGTCTTCTTTCTTCCCCGGCAACGGCGCCAGAAAATAAGCTGCTACTCTTGTGATGGCGCCAGAAAAGAGCTGTGGCGTTTAGTTGACGTGGGAGCAGTGTGTCCTTGTGCGTGGTGATGACCAGCCCGTTGGGAACCCCAAGAGGAAGGTATGATGAGTGTAGCGGCTAGTTTTCCCTCAGTTAAGAAACCAAGGTATATCGAACAGGAGAAGAGAGACGATGACGACTGAAGGTGTTTGTGGAACCTGCACACACACAAACAAGTACTTTGTCCCCAACTTGCGATGAGGTTGTCAATCTCACCGGTTTGCTTGAAACAAAGGTTATGAGTGTATCGAGTGGAAAACAGTAGTAATATGCGAGTAAATAAATAGTGCGGGAAAAGTAAACAGTTGATTGCAATATGATTAAAATAGGACCAGGGTCCACAGTTCACTAGTGGTGTCTCTCCATAGATAAATAACATGCTGGGTAAACAAATTACAGTTGGGCAATTGATAGAATAAGGATAACGTGATATGTCAAGAAGATCACTATGAGATTCACTCTGGGCATTACAACAAAATACATAGACCGCCATCCAACTGCATCTATGACTAATAATCCACCCCCGGGGATATCATCCGAACACCCTGGAAGTATTAAGTTGCGAACAACAGATAATTGCATTAAGCAAAGTGTGTAATGTAAACAAAGCATATGCCCTCGAGCATATGAATGTTGTTTTCTCCCTAGTAGCAATATCACATCTACCACCTTAGAGGTTTCTGTCACTCCCCCAGGTGAAATAGAGGCATGAACCCACTATCGAGCATAAATACCCCCTCTTGGAGTCACTAGCAACTACTCGGCCAAGATAGCTACTAACAACGGAGAGCATGCAAGATCATAAACATCATAGAGATAACAAAAGATATAATTCAGTACAGCAACTTAATCATAAACACCAATATTCATCGGATCCCAACAAACCAACATCATAGAATTACATAACGGTGATCTCAATCATGTAAGGCAGCTCATGAGATCTAAACATGAAGCACATGGTGGAGAAGACAACCATCTAGCTACTGCTATGGACCCATAGTCCAAGGTAGACTACTCACTCATCGCTCCGGAGGCAATCATGGCGATGAAGGAGACCTCCGGTGGCGATTCCCCTCTCCGGCAGGGTGCCGGGAAGAGCTTCTGGACCCTCCCTATCTTCGGGTCGACGGCGGCGGCGGATCGCGATGTATTCTGGAAAACTGATCGGGCCTTTAGGTTTTTCTCGTCAGGGGGTATATGTAGGCGAAAGGGGGCTGTCAGAGGTGGAGCCACGGGCCCTCACACGGGGGTGGCGCGGCCAGGGGCCAGGCCACGCCGCCCCTGTGTGTGGGGGCCACGTGGCCCCCCTCCGTCAGGTCTTCGGATGTTTGGGAGCTCCCCGATGAAATATGACTTCAGGAACTTGTTTCGTCCAATTCCGAGAACATTTCCTGTGTATCACTTCTGAAACCAAAAACAGCAGAAAACAGGGAACTGGCACTGTGGCACTTTGTTAATAGGTTAGTTCCGGAAAGCGTATAAAAATGCCACTAAGTGTAACGAAACAATAGGCAAATGGTGTAAAACAAAGCATGGAGCATCAAAAATTATAGATATGTTTGAGACGTATCACTGCACCGTAAACATTCGTGAACATTCTCAGAATATCTTTTTGACCTCCAATTTCTTGTGCATATGCCCCAGGTTATATCCAAACTTTCATTAGTTTTGCACTTTTCGATTTGAGCAACAGAAGGTACTAGAAAAAATCAACCTTTGTCATATGTTCTGTTTTGACAGATTTCTACCACTATTTGTGTTTGCCTCTCGATCGCTTTCTTTTTTAGTTCTTTTGATCATGGAACTTTTGGGGAAGTTGCTACAGTAGTATATGCTTTATATGTGGTGTTTTTGAGATGAAACCTAAAACAAAAAAGGGTTGGTCTACTATTATGTTTATGCTAATGTTGCTAATAGAATTGTGCGAAGTTTTGTATGAAGGAAGTTTTCAAGTGTAGGGATTGGAGAATGATGAGATGGGATGAAGAATGGACAAAAGATCAAGCTTGGGGATGCCCATGTCACCCCAAGAAATATCCAAGAGGTACAAGCGTCAAAGCTTGGGGATGCCCCCGAGGCACCCATTCTTCATCGGCAAAAATCAGGTCACCTTTTAACACACTATATTTTTATTGCTTTATGCACTATGCATTTTTCTTGGAGCGTCTTTACTTTTACTTTAAGTTTTCTTTTATTTTGTTTGCTGCAATAAATGGTTGGACCCCAACAAATTTCTTTTGGAGGAAATTTACTCGTTTTTCATTTGCCAAGAACACTCTATTTTTCACTCTTATCGTTCAACGAGTGTTCTCTTTTTCTAGAACTGCGTTTAGCTTTCATTTTTCACCTTGATTTTTGTTCGGATCTTGTTTTATTTTTGAATCAAGGTGTATTTGGACCTCTGGTCTATCATGGTATTCATCAAAAGAGTTGTTTCAAAAAGGTTCGAATGGTGTTGGAAAAGAGAAAAAGTTTCATGCAAAAAGTGGTACAAAAAAGGAGCTTGTTTAGGCTGCGGCATAGACTTTTTCATGCCATGCTTGATGTCGTTTTGATAGTATGCTTAGTAGTTTTTGCTGTAGCATGACTTGTCTCAAATGACTGAGATTGCTTAATGAACCTTTGAAAAAAATCATGCGTTGTTTTTATTTTATGGAAGCATTAATTTGGTTTTCTCCTTGATGCTTTATTTGGGTTGACTTGGCGCATGCTTACAACATGTTTCACTCATACAAAGTTGCCATAAGCCTCTATGATCATTTGGTTTTTGACTTTTGATGCCATTTTATGCTTCTCTTGATGATGTTTTGTCGCTATGCATGATTATGGTCGTTATTGCTCTCTTAGTTGGTCGCTCCCAGTCTTTTGCTAGCCCTAATTTTGTACTGAGTATGAGCTCTACTCATGCATCCAACTCCCAAAAACCAAGTTATGCCTATGTGTCCACTATAAATTCCTACGCATGGTATTTGCAAGCCATTCCAAGTAAATTTTCATGTGCTACCTTTCAAAAAACCTTCAAAATACTTCGAATTTTATGACACTATTTTCAGCTCATGGGGACATAGTGATCGGATTTGCTATCTTCCATATCGTTTCTTTCCAAAAAGAAAAGAAAAAAGAGAAACAAAGAAAAGAAAAAAGGCACTCCTCCATGGTATGTGAATGTTGGTGGGCACCCGATGGAATCGGTTAGCCATGGTTTGTGAAAGGAAAAAGGGTGGGGAGGAGTGCCAAGCCTTATAAAAGAGCACAAAAGTGCCAATCTCTCTCTCAAAAACTTGCTTTATTTTTCTATGGAAGATAGTAAGAACCCCATTGCTAGTCATTGACAAAGACAACCACCTCTCAAAACCAATTTTTATATATCTGTTTTACAAATGAAAAGCTCTAGCACATGTTTAATCACTGCTTCCCTCTGCGAAGGGCCTTTCTTTTACTTTTATGTTGAGTCTCCACCTTCTACCTTTATACAGCGTCTAACAGAGCATAGTTGACATTCTGAGTTTAATGTGCATTGTCCCAAAGTTATCATTGATTGATTTATGATTATGGTTTCACTTGTTCTTAAATTATTTGTATCTAGTCGCCCTCTTAAACTTGAAGGTGTCCTATGCATTTATGTTTTGCTATTCCATGAAGGACAAGCTAAAAACCATTTGCTATGTTTTTCCATATGATTTGAACACACGTTTGACTTTCATTGTTTCATTGTTCATGATCTTTCGTTTGTGTTTCTTTTCATGTTATAACATGGTTGCTAAGTTCTTATTGTCAAGATTATCTCTTTTATGCCCATGTTTTAAGTTCTTTGATCTCAGCACTCAATGCTTACATAGATGATCAGGATTGTGATGGTGCATGTCACCTCAAAAATTATTCTTTTGTTATCACTTACCTACTCGAGGATGAGCAGGAGTTAAGCTTGGGGATGCTTGATACGTCTCAAACGTATCTATAATTTTTGATGCTCCATGCTTGTTCTTACACCATTTGCTTTGAGTTTTGTTACACTTCATGGCGTTTTTATGCATTTTCTGGAACTAACCTATTAACAAGATACCACAGTGCCAGTTCCCTGTTTTCTCCTGTTTTTGTGTTTCAGAAAAGTCACACAGGAAATATTCTCGGAATTGGATGAAACAAAAGTCGAACCTCCTATTTTTACCGAAGCTTCGCGAAGACAGGAGATGAGACGGAGGGGGCCAGGGGCCAGCCTCACCACCAGGGGGCGCGGCCCAGCCCCTGGCCGCGCCCACCTATTGTGACACCCCCTGTTCCACCTCCTGACGATGCCCCTTTGCCTATAAAGTCCCCTCGATGGGAAAACCTAGGGGACGGATCGCTTTTCCTCGAAACATACTGCAAGCCATCACCGTCATCGAAACGAGATTGGGAGGATCCAGGAGCTCTTCCCGGCACCCTGCCGGAGAGGGGAATCCCTGCTAGAGGCCTTCTCCACCACCATGGTCGCCTACAGAGTGATGTGTGAGTAGTCTACCTTGGACTATGGGTCCATAGCAGTAGCTAGATGGTTGTCTTCTCCACCATGTGCTTCATGTTTAGATCTTGTGAGATGCCCTACATGATCAAGATCATCTTTATGTAATCATACATGTTGTGTTTGTTGGGATCCGATGAGTATTGGTACTATGTCAAGTTGATGTGCTGAATTATATTTTATGTTATCTCTATGTTGTTTATGATCTTGCATGCTTTCTGTTGCTATTAGCTATCTTGGTCGAGTAGATGCTAGTGACTCCAAGAGGGAGTATTTATGCTCGATAGTTGGGTTCATGCCTCTATTTAATCTGGGGGAGTGACAGAAACCTCTAAGGTTGTGAATGTGTTGTTGCCACTAGGGAGAAAACACCATTCTTGTTTCCAAGGATATTTGCTTTGTTTACATTACGCACTTTGCTTAATGCAATTATCTGTTGTTCGCAACTTAATACTCAAGCGGTCCTCGGACAATTCCCCGCGAGTGGATTTTTAGTCATAGATGCAGTTGGATTACGGTCTATGTATTTTGTCGTAATGCCTAGAGTGAGCCTCATGTGATCCTCGTGATGTATGTATGTTATCTTTACTCTATCAATTGCCCAACTGTAATTTGTTTACCCAGCATGCTTTTATTTATCTTATGGAGAGACGCCACTAGTGAATTGTGGACCTCGGTCCAATTTTCTTTACTTTGTTACACCATTTTACTTTACTTGCACTGTTAGTTTTACTTGCATACTATTATCCTTTTACCACTCGATATGCTGAATCCTTTGTTTACAGCAAACCGGTGAGATTGAAAACCTCATCGTAAGTTGGGAGCAAAGTACTTGTTTGTGTTGTGTGCAGGTTTCACGTTGTTGCTGGGGGAAGACACGCCAACAAGCAGTTATATCTGGCACCCTTGTCCGGAGTGTCACGAAGCTAGCAAGCATCACCTTCTTAAGTTTGGTTCTTTCTCCTACTGGTTCGATAAACCTTGGTTTCATAATTGAGGGAAGACTTGCTGTTGTGCTCATCACACCTTCTCTTGGGGTTCCCAACTGGTCGGTCATCTACATCAACACCACACCATCAACAAGTTTTCTGGCACCGTTGCCAGGGAACGAAGAAGAAGAAGCTCCCACGTCAACTAAGCGCCAGCAAAACATCAATTCATGATTATGGTTTTGCATTTTCTTAAATTATTTGTATCTAGTCACCCTCTTAAACTTGAAGGTGTCCTATGCATTTATGTTTTGCTACTACATAGGGGACAAGCTGAATACCACTTTGCTATGTTTTTCTATATGCTTGAAACAAACACTTGACTTTCAATGCATTATTACTCATGATCTTTTGCTTGTGTTACTTTTCATGTTATAACATGGTTGCTAAGTTTTATTGTCAAGATTATATCTTTTATGCCCATGTTTAAAGTACTTTGATCTCAGCACTCAATGCTTTACATCGTTTGATCAAGATTGTGTTGGTGCATGTCACCTAAAAAATTATTGTTTTGTTATCACTTACCTACTCGAGTACGAGCAGGAGTTAAGCTTGGGGATGCTTGATACGTCTCAAACGTATCTATAATTTTTGATGATCCATGCTTGTTTTACACCAATTGATTTGTGTTTTGTTTACACTTTGTGGCATTTTTATGCATTTTCCAGAACTAACCTATTAACGAGATGCCATAGTGCCAGTTCCCTGTTTTCTGCTGTTTTGTGTTTCAAAAAAGTTACACGGGAAATATTCTCGGAATTGGACAAAACGAAGCCCAAAGTTCCTATTTCCCCCGACACGAGACGGAGTCCAAAGAAGAGTCGGAGGGGGGCTAGGGGAAACCACACCATGTGGTGGTGCGGGTGGAACCCTCAGTGCGCCACCCTATGGTGTGGGGCTCCTGGCTGCCCTCTGACATCGCCCCTCCGCCTATAAAGAGCCTTCGACGCGAAAACCCTAAATCAATCGGCATTTTTCCCAGTAAAGTTCCACAGCGCTGCCGCCATTGAAGACCAATTTTGGGGACAGCAATCTCTATTCCGGCACCCTGCCTGGACGGGGAAGTGCCTGCGGAGCCATCTCCATCGACTCCACCGCCGTCTCCATCGCCTTCACTACCATCTCCATCGACATTGTTGTCTCTCATGATGAGGAGGGATTAGTTCTCCCCCGGGGCTGAGGGCTCTACCGGTAGCTATGTGGTTCACCTCTCTCTCCCATGATGTGATCTATATGTGATCATGAGCTTTGTATCTAGTTGAATTGGTAGATATTGTTCTTCATATACTATTCTACTCCAGTGCTTTATTATTGTAATCTCCGGAGACACCTTGTACCATGATGTGAAGGATGACAGTGTGTACATTATGTGTGTCTCTTTGGCTAGTGTCTCTATGATTGTTGGTGTTTGTTGGAACCATCTAGTGCGCTCAAGGTGATAGTGTGGGGCAATCTAGTTTGGGGAAATGCAAACTTTGAGGAGTGCTTCGTAGCCCTACATATGATTAGTGTTCGTTATCCATCATAGAATAGTTTAAAACAACATAGTGAAGATATATATATATATATGTGTTCAATTATGTTATCTCTGTTGAGAGTTTCCACTAGTGAAAGTATGATCCCTAGGCCTTGTTTCTAAGTAATGAAACACCGTTTACATTTAGTTCTGTTACATGTTTTCTCGCAGCGATATTTACTTCAGATTGCATTTACTACTTATAATCATCCATATTACTTGTATTTCACTATCTCTTCACCGAACTAGTGCACCTATACATCTGACAAGTGTATTGGGGTGTGTTGGGGACACAAGAGACTTCTTGTATCGTAATTGCAGGATTGTTTGAGAGGGATACCTTTGACCTCTTCCTCCCTGAGTTCGATAAACCTTGGGTGATCCACTTAAGGGAAACTTGCTGTTGTTCTACAAACCTCTATACTTGGAGGCCCAACACTGTCTACAAGAATAGAAGCGTGCATAGACATCAGGCCTGAAGGGAAACTACTGGTAATTAAGGTGCTCCTTTTAATAGAGCACCTGAGCAAAGCATTAACACTCCGTGAACACACGTGATCCTTGAAGGGAATATGCCCGAGAGGCAATAATAAAGTGGTTATTATCATATTCCATGTTTATGATAAATGTTTATTTCTCATGCTAGAATTGTATTAATCGGAAACATTAATACATGTGTGATTAATAAACCAAAAAGGTTCCTAGTAAAGCCTCTCTTTTATACTAGCTCTTTGATTAACCGATGATCAAGGTTTCCTGATCATGAACATTGGATGTTGTTAATAACGGGGGCATATCATTAGAAGAATGATGTGATGAATACTCACACCCATAGTACGAATAGCAATACGATCAAGTCATCAAGTTCATTGCTATATCAAACTCATACAAAATAGTTCTAATCCTCAGACCATGAGATCATGTTAATCACTGATACCGGAAGAGTGCTTTGATGATATCAAACGTCACACCGTCACTGGGTGATTATAAAGGTTGATTTGGGTATTCTGAAAGTATTAGTTGAGGCTCATGGATCAAGAGTGGAATTTGTCTGACCCGATGATGGGAAGATATTCTCTGGGCCCTTCTCGGTGATATTGCATTAGAATCGCTTGCAAGCATGTGACTAGGTCACAGGAATGCATTATCACAGAATGAGTAAAGAGACTTGTCAGGAACGGGATCGAACTAGGTATGGTTGATACCAAATGATCGGATCTCGGACAAGTAATAATATCGCGAGACAAAAGGAATTAACTATGTTCGTTAAAGATTCACACGATCACTAGTTCATCATTGAGTAAGTGGGAGTCATCATGGATTTCCAGATCCTGCTGATGATTATTGATCGGAGAGGAGTCTCGATCATGTCCATGTTATTCACGAACTGTAGGGTGACACACTTAAGGTTCGCCATCGTTTTTGAGTGGATACGATACTCCAATCGAATTACAGGACAGCATGAGGGTTGTTTCAGAAAAGCACCAAAACTGTTTCGGGATATTGAAATAACTCAAGGGTGTATTTGTTAATGTTTGTTAATTGAATGAATTTGAAGGGTTTCGTAGCATAGTAAATCAAAAATTTCCTACGCAACGAACAAGAAAGCCAAGATCTAATCTAGGAGATGTAATCAACGAGAGAGATAGATGAGATCTTCATACCCTTGAAGATTCGCACAGCGGAAACGTTCAAGAGAACGTGGTTGACGTAGTCGTACTCGCCGTCTCCTCCTCGCGATCCGATCCGATCCTACGCCGCAAGTGGCGGCGCCTCCGAGAGTTGCACACGTGCGGTGCAGCGACGTCTCCTCCTTCCTTGGTCCAGCAAGTATGGTGGAGAGATAGATTGGATCAGCAGCACGACGGCGTGGTGCTTTATGGTGGAGAGTTTCTGCGGCAGGGCTTCGCCTACGCGCAGTCGCGAGAGAGAGAGAGGGAGGGCAGCAGGGGCGGCTAGGGTTTGGGTCTTGGGGTGTAGGAGGGCTGCGCCCCTGCCCCCCCTTATATGGGGGGCTGGGCGGCCAGGTTAGCCTCTCCTCCAATCCCTAGCCGACTTGGATAAGGAAGAGTGGGGGGCAAGTTTCCCTCCCTTCCTTATTTGAAGATTCCTTTAGGGTTTCCCCTTGGGCTTGGCCGGCTGGGCCTCAGGGGCCTTGTGCACCTGGCCCAAGGCGGCCAGGGCACTTCCCCTTAGGCCCACGCAGGCCTCCGTCAAGTGGGCCCACGTTGGTCCCACTCCGGAACCTTCTAGAACCTTCCGGTACAATACCGATAAACTCCGAAACCTTTCCGGAATCCAAAAACTGCTTTCCTTTATATGAATCTTATTCTCCGGACCATTCCGGAACCTCTCGTGACGTCCTGGATCTCATCCGAGACTCCGAACTAAAACTCATAAACCATTTATCCATTCTATCCTAGCGTCGAAGCACGTTAAGTGTGTGACCCTACGGGTTCGAGAATATGCAGACATGATCTTCTATCAATAATCAATAGCGGGATCTGGAAACCCATATTGACTCCCACATATTCATCGATGATCATATCGGATGAACCACGATGTCAGGATTCAATTAATCCCGTATATGTATTCCCTTCGTCACACGATATTTTACTCGCCCGAGATTTGATCGTCGGTATCGCCATACCTAGTTCAATCTCGTTCACAGCAAGTACTTTACTCGTTCCGTAATCCGATATCACTTTGTGATTAACTCCTTAACCACATGCTTGCAAGCGGTGTTGATATCGATTACCGAGTGGGCCCGAAGTATATCTCTCTGACTTGGGAGGGACAAATTCCATCTCGATACATACAACTCAACAAGTACTTTCCGATCACCTGAGAGACACCTTTATTATCATCCTCACATAGGATGACGTTTGATGACTTCAAAGCTTTCTTCCGATACTAGGGAGTTGTATTATCTCATGGTCTAAGGAATACAATACATGACATAGGAAAAGCTTCGCAAAGATGAACACAATGACACGATCTAATTGCTCTGCTCTATTTGGGTCTGTCCATCATATCATTCTCCTAATGATATGATCTCATTATTAATTGACAACACATGTCTATGGTTAGGAAACCTTAACCATCATTAATCAATGAGCTAGTCTAGTAGAGGCGTACTAGGGACACGGTGTTGTTCATAAACCACACAAGTATTAATGTTTCCGCTTAATACAATTATAGCATGGAGTATAAACATTATCATGAACAAGAAATATGATAATAACAATATTATTATTGCCTCTAGGGCATATTTCCTTCAGTCTCCCACTTGCACTAGAGTCAATAATCTAGTCATACTTGCGCCTTTAACACCTATGGCATTCCGGTGTTATTCATACGCCTTGTATGTGGTAAACCTTATCTACGGGTCTGACACTTTCAGGTCCGTTTGTATTTGCATGTTATTTTGCGTCAACACGCATTTCTCATCTTCTATGAGATGGCATCGTATAAACTTGGTCTTCTGGTGAGACCTTTGTACCTTGGCCGAGACTATGTTGTCACTATTGTCATACAATAGAACTACATAGTACTAGCACACTTAGAAAAATAGCGATGTCCACCGTGCGTCAAAATACTCATTGGTCCGCACACATCGGTATGTATGATTTCCAATAAGTCCGTTGCTCGCTCCATTATACCGGAGAACGGGTTTTTGATCATCTTGCCCATGAGGCATGGCTTGCATGTGTCAAATGATTCAAAATCAAGAGACTCCAAAAGTCCATCAGAATGGAGTTTCTTTATGCGTTTTATGCCAATATGACCTGGACGACAGTGCCACAAATAAGTTGGATTATCACTATCCACTTTGCATCTTTTATGCCACCTCTAAAGCGATTATATACTTAGCCCTCGTTGCAGTGTCCGCCACAATATTAACATTGGAACTCATCCAAGTCATCATGGAACTTTCTTCCATCTTATTGTGCCACCTTCTAACTCAAAACAAATAGCTTAAAATTGAGATAAAATTTTACTTGTATGTGTGACAAAGCCAATGTAACTCATTGCAATGAACCATTTGTCACTTCTGCATACAGAACATATTCTTACTTCTTCGAAAGTGCATAAGAATATCTTTACTATTGTCCAACAATCATCATATGAATGCTATAACCTTTAGAGCATTGGACACATCTGGATCTACATATCATGGTATACAAGATTGATAAAATCATTCTTGTGGTTTCACTCATCAAGTGTCAAAACAATTGATTCTTGCTCCAACCTCTTCCATGCAACAAGAACCGTTCTTATTGTTTCCATATTGAACAGATTCAATATTTCATCTATGTACTCTGGCAAAACTATATTAACGCCTCAATCTATCTGTATAGACATTGATGCTTAATATTCTGGTTTTACCTAAGTCTTTCATCAAAAACTAATTTTAATGAAAACTTAACAAATATCAAGAAAAACACATAATTTCCAATGAACGATATGTCATCCACATAAAGTATTAGAAATATGTCTGAGCGCTCCCACTTACTTTCTTGTAATACAAGCATCTTCAAATATCTTGATGAAATTAACACTTTAACATTTTCATCATTTGAAGATTCCAACTTCGCTATGCTTTCTTCTACCATAGAAGTTTACATACATATCTAGCAACCTTTGAATCAACAAAACCCATTGGGTCGTGTCAGTTACACGTCCTTGGTGTGCATTCCGGTAGAGGAACGTTGTTTTGATTATTCAACTATCATATCTCAATATGTAATTGTTGCTAGAATAATTCATATGACGAAGTCAGGGCCCATCATCGCTTCTTTGTATATTGTTGGTTACTATTATCTAATAATATCTCGTCCTCAAATCTTGCTATTTGATTACGACCAACTTGGTTAAATAGGAACTTCGATGTTGTGACTACAACATATTGTAGACGCGTGAGCTATGAATGTAGTTGCCGCTTCCAGAACATTTTTTCTGGTGCTGCGCTACTCTGATCATCTTGCTCAGATTCAATAACCTCATCAAGTTCTATCTTCCTCCCACTTAAACCTTTCGCGAGAAAACTCCTTCATAAGAAATTCACTTCTTTTAGTGACAATCACTATGTGTTTGGGTTCATAGTAGAAGGAATACCCATCGACATTCTTTGGGATAACCTACAAAGACTTACTAATCCGATTTTGGTTGTAAACATTTTACACATATGCCTTGCATACCAAAAATTCAAGAAAAGACAACTATAACTTGTATGGTGTCATTTCAGCGGATTATGATGGCACTATTCAGTGAAAAGCGGTAGTCTCTAAAGCATAATCCACAAATTATATTGGTAGTTTTATTTCATCATTGATCTAACCATGTCAAACAAGGTTTGATTACATCCATCGAAAACTCCATACTCTTATGGTGTTTATCATGATGCAAGTTTGTGGAATAATTCCTCTAACTCTTAGATGTTTGCTAAACTTGTAACTCAAATATTCTTCTTTATGATCTAATCATACAACTTGAATATTCTTGTTACAACAATTTTCACTTCATAATTTGAACAATTTCATACTTCTATCTCATCAAGTAGATATACCGTACATCTATTCGAGTCATTGATGAAATAGAAAATACACCATTATCGACTTCACACCATGGACTACATACATCAACATGTACGATGTCCATTTAGTTAGTCACTTGTTCTGTCCATGGCCCATGAACGGAGTTTAATCATCTTTAGGAAAAGTCTCACAAGCGTCAATCAATTCAAAATCAAATGACTCGAAAATCTATCAATATAGAATTTCTTTCATGTTTTGTTTCCAATATGACTTAAACGGCGGTGTCACATATAAGTGAAATTTGTTTTGTCTTGCGATCTTTAGCATCAGTGTTATAAATGTCTATTTCACCAACAAGATAATAATCTATCCATCGATTATGGAAGACGGTAATAATTTGAACAACCATTGCTGTCATAATACCAGAACAAAATAACAATTATTAAGTTCATGAAATATCTTGAAGGCTAGGTTTGATGTCGACGAGAAGCACAATAACACTTTTATTTGTATCTCGACATGCATCATTACCATATTCTTTTACTAGTTACTTAGGCCATCATAGTTCTTGTATTGTTGCTTTGTATGACATTTCATACCAACAATCTTGTATCCAATACCCAAGAATTATGTACTAGCAAAGAATACATCTATAACATGTATATCATTTATATACCTGAGATGGAATTTTCCAGTCTTTTACTTTTCTACCAAATATTTTTGCAGATCCTTTTTAGCATTTCCTCTCTATTTAGAAGAATCTATCGACATCAATAGTGGCATCAATCATTTGATACATAATCCAAAGGATGTTAGTCAAATACTAATAGCCTTGGATTTCGCACTTTGAAGTGGATCGCCATCATCATATGATTGGTATTCTTCCAGATTCCATTCTTTAGTATTCTTTTGGTATAGCAAAACAATTTAGCCAATACCTTTTCATTCGTCCTATCATGACATCTTTCATGATGAAACTACTATAGCTTATAAGGATGAATGCAAGTATAATATTAGTTCCCAAACTTTTGGGTGATCGGGATGCCTAGCATCTTCAATCTTCACATATAGTCATACAATATGAGCATATGTTCTTTTACTAAATTATACTTCATCATTTTGCAAACAATCAAAGTCTTAGATATCAAATATCTTTCACTTCTTATTTGTTTCTGAAACAATTTTTTCAGCTCGATGATCACTTTGATTCTCAAACAACTTTGAAGATCAATTTATCATGAAGGCAAACATATGATCTTTAGATACTAAACTTGAATCGTTGCTCTTAGATTAATACAATTTATTAAATCGTATGGAGCAAGCAAGGTTTGCTAAAGTTTGCAATAGGACTTAATCTTTAGTCTTGACATTCTAACTAAACGGCACTAGACCGAAAAATGATTATCCAGAATTCTATAGTTCTTTTAACTCAATTAAGCTAAGTGTCGGTGGAAAACGGTGCCAAAGACTACAACGACTTATGCAAATACAACAAGATTTAGTTCAAGATAATTAGTTCAAGTTAATCAAATTACTAGATGAACTCCCACTAAATTCAACATCCCTCAAGTTGTTTAGTGAAGCATGATCCAAATTCACTACACCGAGACCGATCATCACGTGAATGATGTAGCTTTAATGGTGAACATCAACATGTTGATCATATCATCCATATGACTCATGCTTGACCTTTCGGTCCGTGTGTTCCGAGGCCATGTCTGTACATGCTAGGCTCGTCAAGTCAAACCCAAGTATCTCCGCATGTGCAAATACTGGCTTGCACCCGTTGTATGTGAACGTAGAGCTTATAGCACCCGATCATCACGAGATGCTTGAACACGACGAACTTTCGCAACGGCGCATACGAGGGGAGAACACAATTTTATCTTGATCTTTAAGTGAGGAATCATCTTATAATGCTACCGTCGCGATCTAAGCATAATAAGATACATAAAAGGATAAACATCACATGCATATAATTTTATGTGACATGGTATAGCCAATCTCCGCGCCATGATCTCCATCTTGTGCGCGCCGGCATGATCTCCATCACTCCACCATGATTGCCTCCACCACGAATAGCAACTACAACTATTGCTAACTATTTAGCGATAAAGTAAAGCTATTACATGGCGTATAAGAAGTTGACACGCAGGTCATACACAATTATAAAGACAACCATATGGCTCCTGCCGGTTGTTAACTCATCGACATGCAAGTCGTGAAAGATTACAAAACATGATCATCGCATACATCACATATATCACATCACATCTTGTGGCCATACCATATCACAAAACACTCCCTGCAAAAACAAGTTAGACGCCTCTACTTTGTTGTTGCATGTTTTACGTGGCTTATGGGAGTAGCAAGCTAAGAACGATTCTTACCTACGAAAAGCCACAACGGTGATATTATGGTTGCTAACATCCGATGTAAGTCCCATGACTACTATAGTGAGAGAAACTGGCATCCACCAGCCGCATGTGTGGAACAAGCCACACGTCAAGTGCGGAGCCGGTCTCGCGAACGCGGTCGCGTAAAGTTGGCCTGGACCGCTTCGATCTCACTATACCGCGCCATAAGAGATACACAACAAGAGGTTTGCAACAGAAAACATCAACGCCCGCAACAAGCATGTTGCGTTCTACTCGTGAAACACATCTACGCATAGATCTGGCTCTGATACCACTGAAGGGTTTCGTAGCATAGTAAATCAAAAATTTCCTACGCAACGAACAAGAAAGCCAAGATCTAATCTAGGAGATGTAATCAACGAGAGAGATAGATGAGATCTTCATACCCTTGAAGATTCGCACAGCGGAAACGTTCAAGAGAACGTGGTTGACGTAGTCGTACTCGCCGTCTCCTCCTCGCGATCCGATCCGATCCTACGCCGCAAGTGGCGGCGCCTCCGAGAGTTGCACACGTGCGGTGCAGCGACGTCTCCTCCTTCCTTGGTCCAGCAAGTATGGTGGAGAGATAGATTGGATCAGCAGCACGACGACGTGGTGCTTTATGGTGGAGAGTTTCTGCGGCAGGGCTTCGCCTATGCGCAGTCGCGAGAGAGAGAGAGGGAGGGCAGCAGGGGCGGCTAGGGTTTGGGTCTTGGGGTGTAGGAGGGCTGCGCCCCTGCCCCCCCTTATATGGGGGGCTGGGCGGCCAGCTTAGCCTCTCCTCCAATCCCTAGCCGACTTGGATAAGGAAGAGTGGGGGGCAAGTTTCCCCCCCTTCCTTATTTGAAGATTCCTTTAGGGTTTCCCCTTGGGCTTGGCCGGCTGGGCCTCAGGGGCCTTGTGCACCTGGCCCAAGGCGGCCAGGGCACTTCCCCTTAGGCCCACGCAGGCCTCCGTCAAGTGGGCCCACGTTGGTCCCACTCCGGAACCTTCTAGAACCTTCCGGTACAATACCGATAAACTCCGAAACCTTTCTGGAATCCAAAAACTGCTTTCCTTTATATGAATCTTATTCTCCGGACCATTCCGGAACCTCTCGTGACGTCCTGGATCTCATCCGAGACTCCGAACTAAAACTCATAAACCATTTATCCATTCTATCCTAGCGTCGAAGCACGTTAAGTGTGTGACCCTACGGGTTCGAGAATATGCAGACATGATCTTCTATCAATAATCAATAGCGGGATCTGGAAACCCATATTGACTCCCACATATTCATCGATGATCATATCGGATGAACCACGATGTCAGGATTCAATTAATCCCGTATATGTATTCCCTTCGTCACACGATATTTTACTCGCCCGAGATTTGATCGTCGGTATCGCCATACCTAGTTCAATCTCGTTCACAGCAAGTACTTTACTCGTTCCGTAATCCGATATCACTTTGTGATTAACTCCTTAACCACATGCTTGCAAGCGGTGTTGATATCGATTACCGAGTGGGCCCGAAGTATATCTCTCCGACTTGGGAGGGACAAATTCCATCTCGATACATACAACTCAACAAGTACTTTCCGATCACCTGAGAGACACCTTTATTATCACCCTCACATAGGATGACGTTTGATGACTTCAAAGCTTTCTTCCGATACTAGGGAGTTGTATTATCTCATGGTCTAAGGAATACAATACATGACATAGGAAAAGCTTCGCAAAGATGAACACAATGACACGATCTAATTGCTCTGCTCTATTTGGGTTTGTCCATCATATCATTCTCCTAATGATATGATCTCATTATTAATTGACAACACATGTCTATGGTTAGGAAACCTTAACCATCATTAATCAATGAGCTAGTCTAGTAGAGGCGTACTAGGGACACGGTGTTGTTCATAAACCACACAAGTATTAATGTTTCCGCTTAATACAATTATAGCATGGAGTATAAACATTATCATGAACAAGAAATATGATAATAACAATATTATTATTGCCTCTAGGGCATATTTCCTTCAGAATTAACAAATATTAAATAAATAAAAATGTTTTACTAAATCAATAAGTGTGAATTTTAATTAGCATGAATGTCATGCAAAATTAAAATGGGGGTTACCACCATGAAGAGGGGGTTAACACCATGAAGAGGGGGTTACCACCATGAAGTGGGAGTTACCACCATGAAGATGTAACAACTCAGAAATTGTAATCCATTTCTTATTAATTAAAAGACCAAATTCTGGACCCAGATAAAACTTTTTATCTATTATTTCATGCATACATGTATTTTCTATTCTATGTCTTTTATGATTTCATGTGTGTTTCTTTTGGTTGTGCAATAGTTAGTTAATTCTAAGTTAACCAACAGAAGCAATTGAGACAAAGAATAAGCATCAAAGGAACCAGAAATCAAAATATTAAAGAAAAAGAAAAGAATAAGATGATCTAGGAAATCTGTTTGACTACACCACTTTGAGCTCTTGGATTAAGAAATCTAGAACCCACCTTCATGTTTACATACTAACTCAACCAACAAGAATCTACTCAAAATTCAAACTAGAGCATCACTCAAACTTCAACCAAAGTTTGAATCTGAAACAGTGTTTGAATCTGAAACAGTGACTATACCAAAAATTTGAAATAAGATTTGTGCAAAACCTGCTATTTCCTCAGAACAAAAATATGACTGGAAACCTAGGCCAATATGTTGATCACCCAAAGTGGAAAATTTCGAAAATTCAAATTTAAAGTTCTTGCGGGCATTTCGTCGAACACTGGCAGAGAGAGATCAAACCAAATCTTGATTCACTGTGATGATCACTGTTCTTGCTCACCCTAGCATTGTCGCCATGCTCCTGGGAGATGCCGCGGTCGAACCCAGCGCCCCCAGCCCCGACCCGAGCCAGGAGAAGCGGAGGGAAGAAGAGAACGGCGCCCAGGGCCCCCTCCCAGTCATCTTCTTCTCTGCACGCTTCCGACCGCCCTGCCCTCGCCAGCACCGACACACAGCGCCCCGCGGCCGAGCCAGAACCCTCCCAGTATGCCCCCGAGGCCGCCGTGCCCGGTTCGACCTTCAAACATTGCCAGGGCCCCCGAGCCGGCGAGCTTCTGGACATCCTCGCCCTCGTCGCTCCGCCCTATAAATACCCCCACTGATCAAACGGAGAGACTCGCCCCATTCCCAGCTACCTCCCAGACACACTCATTTTGCCCCGCTTGCTCTAGCTCGACGACGCCAGCCCCGCCGGCGCGGTACTGGATGTGGAGAGCGCCGCCGCGATTGACCACCTGGGAGCAAGCCGCCGCTGGGAATCGGCGGAGGAGCATCACCGCAGCCAATCCCGCACGTCGCCGTCGAGTTCTGCTTCCTCTACGCGCGCCGCCGTCGCCGTCGTCGTCTTCACTGCTCGCAAGTGAGCTCCGCCTTTCCCCGTCGAGACGATGACCATGAGCCGTTAGATCTTGATCTGACGATAGCATACCGATTCGGTAACTTAAGTCGCCTGACACCATGACCCCACCTGTCAGTTCATTTTAAAACAAATCCCGCCCCGCGCGAATCATTTTCTGGGCCGGCCCGTTCGGGCTCTGTTCAGATTCGGCCCAGTGCGGTTTAGATTCGGTCCGTTTCGTTTTAATCTTTTTCCCGCCTTTTCGAATTGATTCAAATAACTTTCAGATATATTTTTCAAACTAAAATTCCAAGAGATTTATAAATCCATTTTTAGCAAATAAATATGCGTTGGAAAGCTTATGAAATACTCTACACAGTAGAACTAGTGAGAATTCAAAATAAGTTAGGAATTTAATTAAATAAGAATAGTGTGACCATAGCTTAATTAACCCTAGAAAAATTCTATAAAATTATTTAAACCTCCTAAAATCTTGAAACTTGATTTGTGAACTCACTAATTACCCTGTCTACTGTTTAGTCAACCTTAATTAACTCAAACCATGTTAGTGTTATCAATTAGACCCTAACCCAATCCTATCTTGTAGCATAAAATGATAGAATCCTATCATACACTTAGAATTAATTTGCCTTCTTTACCTATTCACTTAGTTAATCCCTACCCACTTGAACTTGTCTTAGTAACCCTAAACCAATACCAATGCTTAGAAAGGGGACAACATATGACACTTAGTAGAAACTTTAACTTGCACACTTGATGAAAACTTAGAAGCAAAACTTACAATCCAACCCCGTAAAAGGCAACATGAATGCTATTGTTAGCAAACCAAGATGTGTGCTTGGTGTGTGGTTAAGCATTGTGTAGTGATTGTGTGCTTTGTGTTTATTCGTTATTAGACGCTAGTGTTGCCGAGGAGGATATTGGAGGGGATTATTATCAAGAAGAAGAAGAATACCCCGGACACTTTGCCAGCCAAGGCAAGCCATCTTTTGATTCATACTCCCAATGCCCAGTTTTAATATTGCATTCTACTTGTTTTAAGTAAATTGCATGATTGAATTGCTAGAGTAGAATGATAGAAGTATAGTGATATCTTGCTTAACAAGAGCATCAAGCTGAGTTTATCCAATCATATCTAGTGGTATCATCACTCAATATAGTTGCTTAGTCGCTAATAATATTGAGGCCATCTATAAGGGGAACTCTATTTGAAAGGTGGTGACTTGAACTTGAAACTTGAATTGGAGATTGCTCCCACATAATGGCTTTATGAAAGAAATGAATTTTGACTAAGAACTATGAAACCTATTTCTCAATGACAACGGGTGATGTACTATGTGAGCCAACCATACCGTACGACCACATTACCCCTGAATGGGAAGGGGCTTATTCCTAGCTTGTTTACTTTAGTATGGGAGGTCTTGATTCATCCTTTATAGAAGTATTCCATGCGTGGTTAATTCTGAACCAAGTGGTCATTGGAAATTTTCCTTCCTCAAGATTTCCATCCGTCCGACATCCCGGAGTGGGCAAAACTAGAGGCGCCGGAACGGGGAAATCCGTGTCTCGAGCTCTAGGGAAGGATCCTATACTAGAGTAGACAAGTGAAAGAGTTTGTTTGATTATCTGAACCCCGCATACTTGTGTATGACGATCTGTGGATTTCTCCCGGCAGATGTATCGAATCTTGTGGGTAAAGTGTACCCCTCTGCAGAGGTTTTCAAACTATTCGAATAGCCGAGTCCGCGGTTATGGACAGTTGGCAAGCTCTACTTGACTTTTGTCAAAGATAAAAATAGCAATGGTGAGATTGGTGAAGGATCTTAATTGAAATGACTTGACTTGACAATGATGTTGACACACTTGAAGTTCCTCTTTAGATTGAACCTAGAGAACTAAATCTCTTCTCCACCAATGAACATTCTTGGGAAATAAAACTAGCTTTTGCAAATAACTTAGTGCTTAGTCCACCATATCAACCTTGCATTTCTACTTCATCACTTCATTTATAAGATGGTTTGCGAGTGCATCCAATGTACTCATGGCTGTGTCCCTGGCTATCAACTTGGCCAGACTATGGGGAAGAATACCAGGAGGAAGGGTATGAAGAAGAGTACCAGAACTAAGTTCGTCTCCATGAGTCGCCATTGCCTGTAGGGTGAAGGCATGGACCCGAAGACGTTATTTCCGCTGCTATATTGTGTTGTAATATGAACGTGGTCTCTATGACCATTGTATTTGAACCTTCGTATTGTAATGTCTATGGAACTGGTTACCAACTACGTTATGTATATCACAACAATGGTTCTGGGACTACGGTGGAATACATAACGGGCACTTCGAATTTGTATCAAATTTGAGGTCATCACAAGTTGGTATCAGAGCCTAGGCTGACCATAGGAGACCTTAGTTAGAATGGGAGTTAAATGAAAACTTGATAAAAGCAAAGATATAAGTAATGGTTGCAAAATTGCTTAGTCTTTCCTGTCTATTTGCAAGGTTTTATACATACTTCAGTTTTTGCCTACTTAAAATTTTGCACACTTGAGTTGATCACTAACTTAAGCTAATCTAAAATTTTGTAGATGGCCCCAGTATTCGTTGAGCACTACCAGTTGGGCCATGTTGGCAGCCTTTGTTTCAAGCGCGACCTCACCACCCTGACCTTGTTCCTGGATCGTTTGTATCTGGAGTTCAAGGGAGCCGTGCTCAATGAGCACCCAGATGGAGAGCTACGGTGGCTTATCCGAGCCAGTTGCCGTGGCAAGAAGGGGAATTTGGGCTCTCCAAGGATCAAGTTCGAGCTTGTGGAGAACACTTGGGCCGATGGTTTGGTCCGAGCGATGCAGGAGATGCACGCCCGCTTGTGCGGACTGCATGTTGAGGAGGTTCAGGGAGAGCACTTTAGGAACTTTGCTCGGCGTGATGCGGATGGACGTCCCACAAACATGCCCGGGCAGAATGAGCTGAGTACCTACATCGATCACATGGACTTCTTGCTATACTCCACTCAGCAGGAGGCCAATCGTGCCTGTACCAAGGCCAACCTTGAGCACTTCGCACTGGTGGAGGCGAGGAGCACTATCAGGATACTTGCAAAGGAGCGCAAGAGTCTTCGTCGCCAGCGCGATGAGAAGGAACAGGACCTTGAGGAGTTGAAGGCTAATGTGGCTGAGCTGACTGAGTACATTGAGAGTCTTGAGGATCACCTTGGTGAGGAGGAAGGCATTGATCTCCGCAAGGAGGATAATGCCCTCATTAGTGATGAGGATGACTTCATGGAGGACCTTGATGATCCAGAAGATGGTGGGCACAATGGATTCATTGTGAGTGATGAGGAGGAAGACCCCGAGGAGCCCGCTGTTTAGATCCGAGATCCACGTGTTATCTAGTTATGAGTTCACCTTGAGTCACTTCGTGTAGGTGTGAGTTGTATCCCCCTCTCTAGTAGACGAGTCGCAATGGTTTGATGTAAACCATTTGTAATGTGTGAACTCGCATGTATGATATGTTTGTTGAGTGTTGAATGAAATATGAATTTGGCTTTTAAGGCCTTAGTAAGACAAAATTGCATCATCCATGTTACCTTTAATCTTAGCAAAAATTAGCTTTTCCCTCTTGTCTTACACAACTTATCTTCAGATGCCGCGAGCACCCCCACCCCCGAACCCGGAAATGGCCAAACTACTAAGGTTAATCATGGAAGACCGGGAAGCAGCCCGAGCGGAGCGCCAAGCTAACTTGGCCACTCTTCAGCAAATAACCCAGATGGCAATGAACCACAACAATGGCAATGGCAATGGCCATGGCAATGGTGAAGGAGAAAACAATGGCAACGGAGATCACCGATCCAAGTTAAGGAGTTTCCAGAACACCAACCCACCTATATTCACTAAGTCTGAAGAACCCTTAGATGCCGATGACTGGCTTCGCACTATGGAAAACAATTTGGCAGTCGCCGAAGTTGGTGAAAATGAGAAGGTCATGTACACCACCCACTATCTTGCTGGAGCAGCAAGAGCTTGGTGGGATAGCACCCGTGCAATGCAAGCCCCAGGGTATGTGATGCCTTGGGAGGAGTTCAAGAGCAAGTTTAGCAAAGCCCATGTTCCTTTGGGATTGGTTAAAAGGATGAGAGATGAGTTCAGGAATCTGAAGCAAGGTTCCCTATCTGTGGTGGATTACCGTGACAAGTTCCTTACCTTGTCTAGGTATGCCCCAGATGACACCAACACCACGGAGAAGAAGCAAGAAAGGTTTCTGGATGGACTTCATGATGAGATGCAATGTGTCTTGGTAAGCATTCACATTGCCGACCTAGAGTCATTGGTTGACTCTGCCATTCAGATGGAAGGCAAACTCAAGCAAGCTACCGAGAACCGCAAGCGCCGTATGATGTATCAAGGCAACTCGAGCAACTCGCAGAAGCCAAGGGGAAATGCACCTATGGGTTTCACCCCTAGACCTATGAGGCCATCTGCACCTGCTCCACGTCTCAACTATCCCAACCGTCCGCCCGGCAACAACTTCAACCGTGCACCTCCAAGACCTAGTGGCAACAACTTCAACACCAACACTCCAAGGCCCAATGGCGCCCCTGTGTTACCCAAGCCTGGTGACAAGTCTGGTGTTACCTGTTATGAGTGCGGACTCAAAGGGCATTACTCCAATGAGTGCCCCAAGAAGCTGAATGATGCATCCAAGACCACTGCTCCTGTTCAGCAACAGCGCCGTGTGGGAAATGGCAAGAACTATCCACCAAGAAACCAGCCTCACTCTCGAGGCCGTCTGAATCACATGAATGTTGAAGAAGCTCAGGAAGCAACCGACATTGTGCTTGGTATGTTCCCTATTAACTCAGTTCTTGCAAGAGTTCTGTTTGATTCTGGAGCTTCACACTCATTTGTTACCCAATTATTCGTTGATAAAAGTGGACTTCAACCCACACCCTTGAAAGAGTTCATGTCTGTGCAAATTCCCGGGTCAGTAACCAAAGCCAGTTGTACCTGCTTGGCAGTGCCCATAGAAATCCATGGGATCTTATTCTTAGCCAGTTTGATTGTGTTAGGAACCAAAGGATTGGAAGTGGTCCTAGGTATGGATTGGATGTCTCAACACCAAGGAATTATAGATTGTGCCAAAAAGACCATCACCATGAGGAGTAGCCATGGAGTTTTAGTAAAGCATGTGTCAGTCAAACCCATCCAAATCCCCAGATGTCATAAGAGTATCTCAGGACCAACTTTAGAGCAAGTTTCCATCGTCTGTGAATACCCGGATGTTTTTCCCGATGAGCTACCCGGAATGCCACCGGATCGGGATATTGAGTTTATCATTGAGCTTATCGCCGGAACTGGATCTATAGCCCAACGACCCTATCGTATGAATCCAGCTGAGCTAGTGGAGTTGAAGAAGCAATTGGATGACCTTTTGAGTAAAGGATTGATTCAGCCAAGTTCTTCTGCTTGGAGATCACCCGTTCTGTTTGTGGATAAAAGTGACGGTTCTAGCCGACTGTGCACTGATTACCGCAAGCTAAACGATGTGACCATCAAGAACAAATATCCTCTCCCAAAGATTGAAGATTTGTTTGACCAATTGACTGGAGCTAGAGTCTTCTCGAAGATAGACCTTAGAACTGGATACCACCAATTGAAGATCCGTGCAACGGATATCCCCAAAACAGCCTTCACTACCCGATACGGATTGTATGAGTACACCGTAATGTCCTTTGGATTAACCAATGCCCCTGCTTATTTCATGAACCTCATGAATAAGGTTTTTATGGAGTTCTTGGATAAGTTTGTTGTTGTCTTCATTGATGACATTCTTATCTACTCCAAGTCCGAAGAAGAGCATGCAACCCATTTGAGATTAATCTTAGAAACCTTAAGGGAGCATCAGCTATATGCCAAGTTCAGTAAATATGAGTTTTGGTTGAAGGAAGTGGGATTCTTAGGCCATGTATTATCCGCCGGAGGAATATCAGTAGACCCAAAGAAGATCAAATCAGTCATGGAGTGGGAAGCCCCAACCACTCAGACCGAAGTTAGAGGTTTTCTCGGATTAGCGGGATATTACCGCAAGTTTGTTGAAGGATTTTCAAGCATTGCCCGGCCAATGACCCAACTGTTAAAGAAGGACAAGAAGTTCGAATGGACACCTAAGTGTGAAGAGAGTTTTCAAGAGCTCAAGAAGCGACTGGTGACCGCCCCCGTCCTAACCATGCCCGATATCACCAAAAACTTTGATGTCTATTGCGACGCTTCCAAACTTGGACTTGGTTGTGTCTTGATGCAAGAAGGCAAGGTCATAGCTTACCTCTCTCGGCAGCTTCGACCTCATGAAGAAAATTATCCAACTCATGATCTGGAGTTAGCAGCCGTCGTTCTCGCTTTGAAGACCTGGAGGCACTATCTTATGGGCAACCGTTGCGAAATCTACACTGATCACAAGAGTTTGAAGTATATTTTCACCCAGAAGGAGTTGAACATGAGGCAAAGAATATGGATAGAGTTGATCAAGGATTATGATCTGGAAATTCACTATCACCCCAGTAAGGCCAATGTAGTGGCCGATGCATTGAGTAGAAAGCCGTGCTCGTTGAATATGACGATCAAAGAGGAGCAACCTATGTTGCACCAAGAGTTTGAAAAATTTGGATTGGAAGTAGTCAGTCAAGGATTCTTAGCCAACCTTGAGTTTCAACCCACCTTGATGAGCCAAATCAAAGAAGCCCAGAAGGGAAATGAGAGTATTGATGGAATCAAGCACAGAATTAGTTCCGGCAAGGTGCCAGGATTTGAGGAAGATGATCAGGGAGTTCTTTGGTATAAAGGACGTATTTGTGTGCCTGCTAATTCGGAATTGAAGGAAGTGATTATGAAGGAAGCCCATGAGACACCTTACTCCATTCATCCCGGTGGAACTAAGATGTATCAAGATTTGAAGGAACAATTTTGGTGGCATGGAATGAAGCGTGAGATTGCGTCATTCATATCCAAGTGTGACATGTGCCAAAGAGTCAAGGCTGAACATCAACGTCCTGCAGGATTGCTGCAACCTTTGCAAGTTCCGGAATGGAAGTGGGAATCGGTTGGAATGGATTTCATCACTGGATTTCCAAGGTCTAGCCGTGGCAATGACTCTATTTGGGTCATTGTGGATAGACTGACCAAAGTTGCCCACTTTATTCCTGTCAAGACCACTTATCGCTCGGGATAGCTAGCAGATCTGTATCTATCCAGAATTGTTAGTTTGCATGGAGTCCCTAAAACCATAGTTTCCGATCGAGGAACCCAATTCACCTCAAGATTTTGGAGAAGCTTACATCAAGCCTTGGGAACCAAATTAGCCTTTAGCACCGCTTACCACCCTCAGACTGATGGACAGACTGAAAGAGTGAATCAAATACTTGAAGATATGTCGAGAGCCTGTGTTCTAGCCTATGGAGCTAAGTGGGAAGATTGTCTGCCTTTTGCGGAGTTTTCCTACAACAACAGCTATCAAACCAGTTTGCAAATGGCCCCATTTGAAGCTTTGTATGGAAGAAAGTGTCGTACCCCTTTGAATTGGTCTGAAACCGGAGACAGTCAGATGTTTGGACCTGACATTCTGCAAGAAGCTGAGGAGAAAGTTCGCATGATTCGTGATTACCTCAAAGCAGCCCAGTCTAGACAGAAGAGTTATGCCGACAAGAGACGTCGAGAACTGACTTTCAAGAGTGGAGATTTTGTCTACCTTAGAGTTTCACCTCTCAAGGGAATGCAGAGATTCCAAGTAAAAGGAAAGCTTGCACCAAGATATATTGGACCCTTCAAGATACTAGACCATAGAGGAGAAGTGTCTTATCAGTTGGAAATGCCCCCTGAATTGTCTGAAGTACACGATGTCTTTCACGTGTCTTTACTTCGGAAATGTCTTGAAGTTCCGAAGAAGCCTGAAATCTTCAAGAATATTGACCATCGTTCTGTGGACATCAACAAGGATTTGACCTATCGTGAAATGCCTATTCATATCCTCGAGGAAGCTTATAGAACCACTCGAACCCGAAGCATCAAGTTTCTGAAAGTTCAGTGGAGTAACCACACCAAAAATGAAGCCACTTGGGAACGAGAAGATTACCTTCAAAAAGAGTTTACCAATCTTTTCAGTTCTTAACTAGTGAATCTCGGGGACGAGATTCTTTTTAAGGGGGGAGATTGTAACAACTCAGAAATTGTAATCCATTTCTTATTAATTAAAAGACCAAATTCTGGACCCAGATAAAACTTTTTATCTATTATTTCATGCATACATGTATTTTCTATTCTATGTCTTTTATGATTTCATGTGTGTTTCTTTTGGTTGTGCAATAGTTAGTTAATTCTAAGTTAACCAACAGAAGCAATTGAGACAAAGAATAAGCATCAAAGGAACCAGAAATCAAAATATTAAAGAAAAAGAAAAGAATAAGATGATCTAGGAAATCTGTTTGACTACACCACTTTGAGCTCTTGGATTAAGAAATCTAGAACCCACCTTCATGTTTGGCCTGTTAGTTGAGCTTAACCAAGTTACATACTAACTCAACCAACAAGAATCTACTCAAAATTCAAACCAGAGCATCACTCAAACTTCAACCAAAGTTTGAATCTGAAATAGTGACTATACCAAAAATTTGAAATAAGATTTGTGCAAAACCTGCTATTTCCTCAGAACAAAAATATGACTGGAAACCTTGGCCAATATGTTGATCACCCAAAGTGGAAAATTTTGAAAATTCAAATTTAAAGTTCTTGCGGGCATTTCGTCGAACACTGGCAGAGAGAGATCAAACCAAATCTTGATTCACTGTGATGATCACTGTTCTTGCTCGCCCTAGCACTGTCGCCATGCTCCTGGGAGACGCTGCGGTCGAACCCAGCGCCCCTAGCCCCGACCCGAGCCAGGAGAAGCGGAGGGAAGAAGAGAACGGCGCCCAGGGCCCCCTCCCAGTCATCTTCTTCTTTGCACGCTTCCGATCGCCCTGCCCTCGCCAGCACCGACACACAGCGCCCCGCGGCCGAGCCAGAACCCTCCCAGCACGCCCCCGAGGCCGCCGTGCCCGGTTCGACCTTCAAACGTTGCCAGGGCCCCCGAGCCGGCGAGCTTCTGGACATCCTCGCCCTCGTTGCTCCGCCCTATAAATACCCCCGCCGATCAAACAGAGAGACTCGCCCCGTCCCCAGCTACCTCCCAGACACACTCATTTCGCCCCGCTTGCTCTAGCTCGACGACGCCAGCCCCACCAGCGCGGTACTGGACGTGGAGAGCGCCGCCGCGATCGACCACCTGGGAGCAAGCCGCCGCTGGGAATCGGCGGAGGAGCATCGCCGCAGCCGATCCCGCACGTCGCCATCGAGTTCTGCTTCCTCTACGCGCGCCGCTGTCGCCGTCGTCGTCTTCACTGCTCGCAGGTGAGCTCCGCCTTTCCCCGTCGAGACGATGACCATGAGCCGTTAGATCTTGATCTGACGATAGCATGCCGATTCGGTAACTTAAGTCGCCTGACACCACGACCCCACCTGTCAGTTCGTTTTAAAACAAATCCCGCCCCACGCGAATCGTTTTCTGGGCCGGCCCGTTCGGGCTCTGTTCAGATTCGGCCCAGTGCGGTTTAGATTTGGTCCGTTTCGTTTTAATCTTTTTCCCGCCTTTTCGAATTGATTCAAATAACTTTCAGATATATTTTTCAAACTAAAATTCCAAGAGATTTACAAATCCATTTTTAGCAAATAAATATGCGTTGGAAAGCTTATGAAATACTCTACACAGTAGAACTAGTGAGAATTCAAAATAAGTTAGGAATTTAATTAAATAAGAATAGTGTGACCATAGCTTAATTAACCCTAGAAAAATTCTATAAAATTATTTAAACCTCCTAAAATCTTGAAACTTGATTTGTGAACTCACTAATTACCTTGTCTACTGTTTAGTCAACCTTAATTAACTCAAACCATGTTAGTGTTATCAATTAGACCCTAACCCAATCCTATCTTGTAGCATAAAATGATAGAATCCTATCATACACTTAGAATTAATTTGCCTTCTTTACCTATTCACTTAGTTAATCCCTACCCACTTGAACTTGTCTTAGTAACCCTAAACCAATACCAATGCTTAGAAAGGGGACAACATATGACACTTAGTAGAAACTTTAACTTGCACACTTGATGAAAACTTGTGTAGTGATTGTGTGCTTTGTGTTTATTCGTTATTAGACGCTAGTGTTGCCGAGGAGGATATTGGAGGGGATTATTATCAAGAAGAAGAAGAATACCCCAGACACTTTGCCAGCCAAGGCAAGCCATCTTTTGATTCATACTCCCAATGCCCAGTTTTAATATTGCATTCTACTTGTTTTAAGTAAATTGCATGATTGAATTGCTAGAGTAGAATGATAGAAGCTGAGTTTATCCAATCATATCTAGTGGTATCATCACTCAATATAGTTGCTTAGTCGCTAATAATATTGAGGCCATCTATAAGGGGAACTCTATTTGAAAGGTGGTGACTTGAACTTGAAACTTGAATTGGAGATTGCTCCCACATAATGGCTTTATGAAAGAAATGAATTTTGACTAAGAACTATGAAACCTATTTCTCAATGACAACGGGTGATGTACTATGTGAGCCAACCATACCGTACGACCACATTACCCCTGAATGGGAAGGGGCTTATTCCTAGCTTGTTTACTTTAGTATGGGAGGTCTTGATTCATCCTTTATAGAAGTATTCCATGCGTGGTTACTTCCAAACCAAGTGGTCATTGGAAATTTTCCTTCCTGAAGATTTCCATCCGTCCGGCATCCCGGAGTGGGCAAAACTAGAGGCGCCGGAATGGGGAAATCCGTGTCTCGGGCTCTAGGGAAGGATCCTATACTAGAGTAGACAAGTGAAAGAGTTTGTTTGATTATCTGAACCCCGCATACTTGTTTATGACGATCCGTGGATTTCTCCTGGCAGATGTATCGAATCTTGTGGGTAAAGTGTACCCCTCTGCAGAGGTTTTCAAACTATTCGAATAGCCGAGTCCGCGGTTATGGACAGTTGGCAAGCTCTACTTGACTTTTGTCAAAGATAAAAATAGCAATGGTGAGATTGGTGAAGGATCTGAATTGAAATGACTTGACTTGACAATGATGTTGACACACTTGAAGTTCCTCTTTAGATTGAACCTAGAGAACTAAATCTCTTCTCCACCAATGAACATTCTTGGGAAATAAAACTAGCTTTTGCAAATAACTTAGTGCTTAGTCCACCATATCAACCTTGCATTTCTACTTCATCACTTCATTTATAAGATGGTTTGCGAGTGCATCCAATGTACTCATGGCTGTGTCCCTGGCTATCAACTTGGCCAGACTATGGGGAAGAATACCAGGAGGAAGGGTATGAAGAAGAGTACCAGAACTAAGTTTGTCTCCATGAGTCGCCATTGCCTGTAGGGTGAAGGCATGGACCCGAAGACGTTATTTCCGCTGCTATATTGTGTTGTAATATGAACTTGGTCTCTATGACCATTGTATTTGAACCTTCGTATTGTAATGTCTATGGAACTGGTTACCAACTACGTTATGTATATCGCAACAATGGTTCTGGGATTGCGGTGGAATACATAACGGGCACTTCGAATTTGTATCAAATTTGAGGTCGTCACAGAAGAGGGGGCTGCCACCTCCTCTCCTATAAAAGGAGCCCTCTTCTCCCTCTTCACACACTACTTGATGCTTCCCCGCTCCCGCAAAGTTGTTGCCCCAAATCCGTATTAGCTTAGCGAAGCTCTGCCGGATTGTTAGTTCGAGGTTCACACACTTGGAAAAGTGTGTGTTGGAGTGTCCGGCGGATCCCTTCTTCCGCTGCCCCGCTGGACCGAGGGCATGGAGGAGTCAACGACGAGCTGTACGTGTGACCGAGCACGGGGGCGCTGCCACTTGTGGCGCCATGTACACGATCTCGTGATCATCAAGTGAACCACTATGTCGACTACGTCAAGTGAACGACTACGTCGACTATGTGCGTCTTCCTCGACTCTCCATCGGCAACGTTTGTGTGGGAACGTAATCCCCGCTTCCGGACTTCGAGGGTTAGTTAATCGTTGCTACCATCTCGTAGAGTTTTCTTGGCTAGTTTTGTGTTCATGCGTAGGAAATTTTTTGTTTTCTTTGCTACGAACCCATCAGTGGTATCAGAGCCATCTCTATGCGTAGTTGGTATGCACGGTTAGAACACATGTGGATGTGGGTGTTGATGATCATGTTATTGCAATTTTTATTTTGGATCATAGTGGCATTGTGGGATTGAAGCTGCCCGAGACTAACCCGACGTGACCGCGTTCACGAGACTTGTCCCACACTTGACATGCTTCGGCATATGTGGCTTTGCGGGTGTACGTTTCTCCCATTATAGTTATGATCTATTTTACAAATAGTTGTTAATAATATTTTTATCACCGTTGTGGTTTCATGTTCGTAGGTAAGAATGGTTCTTCCTAGAAAGCCCCAAACCACGTAAAATATGCAAGACAAATTAGAAACATCTAACTTGTTTTTGCAGGGCATGTGATGCGATATGGTTAAATTGTTTATGTTACAAATTGTATGCGATGATCCTTTTTGTAAGTTATGAACAACCGGCAGGAGCCATATGGTTGTCTTTACATTTAAATGGCCTGCGTGCCGAATATATATATCCAAGTGATATATTGTAATGGAGGAAGACAACCAAGGTGGTGCGCCATGGACCTTGGTGCTACGCCGGTGGAATGATGGAGATCATGCCATGACGCACAAGATAGAGATCGAATGCATGAAGGACCATATCATATCACATTATATATGCATGTGATGTTTATCCTTTTATGCATCTTATTTTGCTTAGATTTGATCGCGCGGTAGCATTATAAGATGATCCCTCTCACATAAATATCAAGATAAAATGTGTTCTTCCATAGCATGTACCGTCAAGAAAGTTCATTGTTTCGAGACACCACGTGATGATCGGGTGTGACAGACTCTACGTTCACATACGACGGGTGTAAGACAGTTTTACACATGCGAGTGCTATGGTTCTACTTGGCGAGCCTAGCATGTACAGACATGGCCTCGGAACACGAACCGAAAGGTTAAGCATGAGTCATATGGTTGATATGATGAACATGGTGATGTTCGCCTTTGAAACTATGCCGTTGCACATGATGATCGGTTGCGGTATAGTGGATTTGGTTCGTGTAATCACTTAAGAAAACTAAGAGGGATGTTGTTTTTAAGTGGGAGTTCACTTAGTAATTTTGAATTATAGAACTCAATTTATCATGAACTAAATCATAGTGAATTTGCATAGTTTGTTGTAGTCATTGGCATCCGTTTACTACCTTGCGATTAGCTATAATTGAGATGATAGAACTATTGAATTCTGGATACTAACTTTACGAACTGGTATCGTATTGTTTGAATGTCAATCTAAAGTTTAAAGTCATATTGCTAACTTTTAGCAAACCTTGGTTACTCGATAAAATTTAATAAGTAGTATTAAATCAAGAGTAACAATTCCAGTGTTAGTATCTAAGTATCACACTTGCCTGCATGATCCTTGATATTCAAAAGTTGTGTTTAGTATCAAGGTTATCTAGGAGTTGAAAGAATTGTTTCATAAACTATCATGTGTGGAAGATATTGTGATATCTGAAACAATGTTTGGTTGCAAAGTGATAGAGTATAATTTTGTAAGACACATGTTCTCATATTGTATGAGAATTTGCGAAGATTGAAGACGCTAGGCGTCCAGATCTCCTAAAAGGTTTAGGAACTAACATTATACTCACAATTCATCCTCATGAGCTATAGTAGCTTGATCATGAAAGTTGTCATGATAGGATGAATGGAAAATGTAGGTAAAATGTTTACTACATTAAAAGATTACTAAAGAATGGAATTTGGAAGAACGCCAAATATTTGATAATGGTGATCTACTTCAAAGTGCGAGTCCAAGGGTATTAGTGTTTGACTAATCATGCCTTGAACTATGTGCCATGTGTATGGCGCCACTATTGATATTAATAGATTCTTCTAGAAGGAAAAGAATTGCTAAAATAGAATCCAAAATTTATTCTGGCGGAAAAGAAAAGACTGGAAATGTCCAGCTCAGGTATATAGAAGATATACATGTTATGGGTGTATTCATTGCTTGTTAAAACAATGTGGTTCTTGAGTATTTGATACTAAATTGGTTGGTATGAACTGTCATACAAAACAACGCAATACAAGAACTACAATGGCCTAATTAACTAGCAAATGAATATGGGATGATTCTCATCGAAAACAAATAAAGTATTATTGTGTTTTGTTGGAATTAAACCTAGCCTTCAAGATTTGTTTTAATAATTTTTATTTTGTTCTGGTATTATGAGAACAATGGTTGTTCAAATTATTACCGTATTCATAAAAGATGGATGAACGCTTATCTTGTTGGAGAAATCATATCCATAACACTGATGCTAAAAATGTCTCAAGACAAATGATTAGAAGATCACTTATGAGTGACACCACCGTTTAAATCATATTGGAAAGTAAACATGAAGAAACTCCATGTTGATGGAATTTTGGAGTCTTTTGATTTTGGATCAATTGACACTTGTGAAAATTTCCTAGAGATGATCAAAACTCCGTTTGTAGGCCAAAGAAGAACGGATGACTAACTTATTGGACGTTCTACATGTTGATGTATATTGTCCATTATGTGTAGCCGTGTGTGGTGGATCTTTGAACTTCATTTACTTTAACCAAGGATTTGAGTAGATATATGTGTATATTTACTTGATAATGAAGAAGTATGAAATATTTGAAAAAAATTCAAAGTATTTCTAGATGAAGTTGAAAATCATTGTACCAAGAGAATCAAGAATTTATGATTGGATCATAAAGGAAGATATTTGAGTTACAAGTTTAGCAAACACCTAAAAGTTGAGGAATCGTTCCATAGACTTGTATTTCTGAAAACACCATAGGAGTATGGAGTGTTCGAGAGATGAAATCAAACTTTGTTTGACATTGTTGGATCAAAGGTGTCGTATATAAAACTGCCATTATATTTTAAGGATAAAGCTTTAGAGACTACCGCTTTTACACTGAAAAGAGCGCCATCATGATCCGTTGAAATGACACCATATGAGTTATGGCATGGGATAAAACCCAAGTTGTCTTTTCTAAAATTTTGGTATGCTAGGCATATGTAAAATGTTTACAACCAAAGTCGGATAAATACGTCTTTGTAGGTTATCCCAAAGTAACTGTTGGGTATTCCTCCTGAACACTGAAAACAAAAGTGTTTATCGCTGAAAACGTCAAGTTTCTTGAGAAGGATTTTTTCGCAAAAAGTCAAGTGGGAGGACAATAGAACTTTGATTGGGTTATTGAACCTAAGCTATATGTGCTGAGTAGCACAGCGCTGGAAAGTATCCCGGAGGCGGCCACAATGCGCATGGCTATCATACCTCAAAGGTTGTGGTCACATAGATCTAAGTTCCTATTGAACCGCGTGAGTCGGATAACAATCAAATAGTTAGATTTGAGAACAGATCATTATTGTTTGACAATGATGAACCGACTACATGCAAAGAAGCGATGATGGGCCCTAACTCCGTCAAATGGATAGAAGCCATAAAATCCGTGATAGTTCCATACACGAGAATTCAAGTTTATGAACTTGGAAGACCCTCAAAAGGCATGAAGCCTAATGAACGTATTTGGATCTATAAAGACAGACATGGATGTTTAACATCTATGAAATAGTCGACACATCGTTAAAAGAGTTTACAATTGTGTTCAAGGAGTTGACTGTGACAAGATTTGATCTTTCATAGCGATATTTTGTCTGGACGGATTACTATAGCAACCACTACATATGCCAAGTTTGGTATATGTTAGTTGAACAAACAAGACAACATTCTTCTAATAGAATGGTTACCTAGGACATGTACATGACATGGTCCAATGGGTTTTGTAAATTCAAAGGATGCTAAAAGGCATGCAAACTTCAATGGTTGAAGTAAGCATCGCGGAGTTGGAATATTCACCGTGATGAAATAATTAAAAGGTTTAGTTTCATCAGATACGATGAATATGCTTGTATTTGCAAGAAATTAAGTGGGAGTGCTGAGACATATTTCTAGTACATTATGTAGAAGACATATTGTTAATTGGAAATGATGTATCTTTTATTGACATAGGTTAAGAATTTCATTAAAATTAGATTTCAATGAAAGACTTAGGCAAAACGAAAATATTGGGTCTCGATGTCTATGTAGATAGATCGAGGTGCCAATATGGTTGTGCCAAAGTACATAGATGAAATATTGAATGAAGTTCAATATGGAAACGGCGAGAAAAGTTCTTGCCGCATGGAAGAGGTTGAAACAAGATTCAGGTGTTTTTGACACTTGATGAGTGAAGACACATGAATGATTTGATCGATCATGTATTCCATGATATGTACATATCCAGATATGTCCTATGCTCTAAATGTTATGAGTATATACCAGAGTAAAAAATGTCATAAGATGATCACTAGACAATAGTAAAGATATACTTATGTGCTTTGGAAGGACTAAGGATATATATTATGTATGACAAAGTGACACATAGTTCATTGTAAAGTGTTACATTGATACTAAGTTTGTCAGAAGATACAAATTAAGTTTATCTCAATTTTAGCTATATGTTTAGGTGGCACAATGTAATGGAAGGAAGTTTCATGATGGATTTGGATGAGTTCCAAAGTTAAGACATTGTGATGGATTCTACAACAAAGGTTGAGTATATGGCTGCTTTAGAAGCAGCAAAAGAGGGCATTTGTGTCAAGAAGTTTGTTATCAAACTAGGTGTAGTTCCAAGCTGGCTATTACTGTGAAGATCTATTGTGCGACAATAGTGACAACATAATTTTAGCTAAAGGAACTAAGGTCTCACCTAAGGACCAAATTTATACCCAACTATCTCATTTGAGAAATGAGTGATGCATAGAGACGCAAAGACATGCAAATACACACAGAACTGAAAGTGCCAGATCTGGAGATCAGATTAACCACATGCAACGCGTATGGATAACACGTGAATGCCATAAGTGTTATATACGCAAGTATCAACTAGATTATTGACTCTAGTGCAAGTGGGAGACTGAAGGGAATATGCCCGAGAGGCAATAATAAAGTGGTTATTATCATATTCCATGTTTATGATAAATGTTTATTTCTCATGCTAGAATTGTATTAATCGGAAACATTAATACATGTGTGATTAATAAACCAAAAAGGTTCATAGTAAAGCCTCTCTTTTATACTAGCTCGTTGATTAACCGATGATCAAGGTTTCCTGATCATGAACATTGGATGTTGTTAATAACGGGGTCATATCATTAGAAGAATGATGTGATGAACACTCACACCAATAGTATGAATAGCAATACGATCAAGTCATCAAGTTCATTGCTATATCAAACTCATACGAAATAGTTCTAATCCTCTGACCATGAGATCATGTTAATCACTGATACCGGAAGAGTGCTTTGATGATATCAAACGTCACACCGTCACAGGGTGATTATAAAGGTTGATTTGGGTATTCTGAAAGTATTAGTTGAGGCTCATGGATCAAGAGTGGAATTTGTTCGACCCGATGACGGGAAGATATTCTCTGGGCCCTTCTCGATGATATTGCATTAGAATCGCTTGCAAGCATGTGACTAGGTCACAGGAATGCATTATCACAGAACGAGTAAAGAGACTTGTCGGGAACGGGATCGAACTAGGTATGGTTGATACCAAATGATCGGATCTCGGACAAGTAATAATATCGCGAGACAAAAGGAATTAACTAAGTTCGTTAAAGGTTCACACGATCACTAGTTCATCGTTGAGTAAGTGGGAGTCATCATGGATTTCCAGATCCCGCTGATGATTATTGATTGGAGAGGAGTCTCGATCATGTCCATGTTATTCACGAACCGTAGGGTGACACACTTAAGGTTCGCCGTCGTTTTTGAGTGGATACGATACTCCGATCGAATTACAGGACAGCATGAGGGTTGTTTCAGAAAAGCACCGAAACTGTTTCGGGATATCAAAATAACTCAAGGGTGTATTTGTTAATGTTTGTTAATTGAATGAATTAACAAATATTAAAGAAATACAAATGTTTTATTAAATCAATAAGTGTGAATTTTAATTAGCATGAATGTCATGCAAAATTAAAATGGGGGTTACCACCATGAAGAGGGGGTTACCACCATGAAGAGGGGGTTACCACCATGAAGTGGGAGTTACCACCATGAAGAGGGGGCTGCCACCTCCTCTCCTATAAAAGGAGCCCTCTTCTCCCTCTTCACACACTACTTGATGCTTCCCCGCTCCCGCAAAGTTGCTGCCCCAAATCCTTCTTAGCTTAGCGAAGCTCTGTCGGATTGTTAGTTCGAGGTTCACACACTTGGAGAAGTGTGTGTTGGAGTATCCGGCGGATCCCTTCTTCCGCTGCCCCACTGGACCGAGGGCGTGGAGGAGTCAACGACGAGCTGCACGTGTGACCGAGCACGGGGGCGCTGCCACTTGTGGCGCCGTGTACACGATCTCGTGATCGTCAAGTGAACCACTACATTGACTACGTCAAGTGAATGACTACGTCGACTACGTGCGTCTTCCTCGACTCTCCATCGACAACGTTTGTGCGGGAACGTAATCCCCGCTTCCGGACTTCGAGGGTTAGTTAATCGTTGCTACCATCTTGTAGAGTTTTCTTGGCTAGTTTTGTGTTCATGCGTAGGAAATTTTTTGTTTTCATTGCTACGAACCCATAAATCCTCACATCACACCCATCCCCTCCGGTTATCCCAATTGCTGTCACTTTGGGGCCTTGGATTCCGGACAACGATATGTGTATACAACTTGCATATAAGATCACAAACAATAATTATCCTCATGAATTAATAACATGTTTAGATCTGAGATCATGGCACTCGAGCCCAAAGTGACAAGCATTAAGCACAACAAGTTACAAAAATGTCAAAAGCACTATTAATGGATACTAGGCACCATGCCCTAACAATCTTATAGCAATTATAGGAATGATCTAATCCAATCCCTACCATCCCGTTCAGCCTACAGCGGGGATTATTTACACATGGATGGGGGAATCATGGATGGTTGATGGAGAGGCATCGGTGATGATGATGGCGATGATCTCCTCCAATTCACCGTCTCGGCAGGGTGCCAGAATGGAGTTTCTGGTTCAGAATTGGGGATTCTGGTGGTGGCGGCGCAGCAAAACTCTATCTGGAAAAATGTCGAACCCCTCTCTGTTTTTAGGTCAGGGACTTTATGTAGGCGAAAGGAGGGCTCGAGGCGGTGGCCGAGGCGGCCACACCACCCCCTGGCGTGGCCTAGGGTGGCCCGCGCGGCCAGGTGGTGTGGGCCCCTCGTGGCTTGATACGTTGCAAACGTATGTATAATTTTTGATGCTGCATGCTTATTTTACACCAATTGCTATATGTTTTGTCTATACTTTGTGACACTTTTATGACTTATTTGGACAAACCTACTAATAGTTGCAAAAGTGCACAATGTTCTTGTTTTGCACTTTGATGTGTAGGAATTACCAAGAATACAAGTGGAAACCTTGTTGGAGTCAAATTGAGACTTTCCAGAAATCTGTGCCAGAACTCTTTTCGAAGATGGTCACGTTACGGGTCGAAGACGGCGTCAAACGGAAAACTCTTCAATTACAAGTTGTCGGGAATTTCAAGGTGAACATTCTGGACATAAAATTCACCTGATTCCGAGTCCAGACGGTCGAGATAAGCCCGCTCCATTGCGGCCCAAGATGGGGAGACGGAAATCCGAGAGAGTATATAATGGGAGGAACCCTAGCTCGTGGGAGACACCTCCACCCACAAATTTGCAGCCACCAGAGCCACGTTTTCGCCTCCCCCATGGATCCCATCTCCATGGGGGAGGGCTCCCATGAAGCCATGAAGGAAGGGGGCTAAGGGGCGGCGCTCCCCCATGATGCCGGTGGCGGGGGAGTCCCCCGCGCCGCCGCCGCCCGCGCCCCTCGCTGCTCATCTCCGCCATCTTCACCGCTATCTCCATCACCAACTCCTCTATTATGCAGTGGTTCATCCTCCCACACACCTCTGTACCGTCCTATGTAAACATGATGTTTGATGCTATAATATTTATCCTATGATATATGTCATGTTTGCATAGGTTATTTGTTCTTAGATTGATTTGTTGAATGTCTTTGATTCATTAGAGTTGTATGTTGATATGGTACTATCCTTTGGTGCCCATTATATTTATGCGCACATGGATTAAACATCTTAGGGTTAGTAGTATGTGCAAAAGGAAGGGGGTCAAAGTTGTTAGAATCATGATTCCGAATCGGATCGGAACCTCTATGATAGGATCACAAATCATAGAATCATAACTATTAGAATCGTAAAATCTAGACTCTGCTTAGTAGAATTGTAGAATCTTTCCACTCAATCTGGGTCGTAAAGTCATAGAATCGCATAGTAGAATCATGATTCGGACAACTATGAAGGGGGTAGTTCTGCCGGAGTGACAGAAACCTGAGGACACGAACCGGAACGTTGCACGTATGGGAGTAAGAGGACCATTAACTTAAGGCTATAGTTGGGGAAACCTTAATGCATTGTTAGTATTTGTGGATGCTTGCTAACAATCCAATCATATAGTACTTGTATTTCCAAGTTGTGAAGTGCATGTATATTTAGCCTCTCCCACATAGAAAACTGCATCGAAGACAGTGAACCCGATTTATTCACTAATTGAACTTAGACAAAGCCACCACTATTACCACCACTTTTCCACACTCATGGTACTGTTAGTTTATGGTTAATTAGTATATTTTATTGCTGCAGCACTAACAATTACTTTCTTATATTTATTATCTTGCAAAGCTATCTCTCATACCCGTATTGTTGCACTAGTTTTATTTCCTAGATGATGCAAACATTTAGTGTGCGTAGAGTTGTATCAGTGGTTGATAGAACTTGAGAGAACATTTATCCTACCTTTAGCTCCTCATTGGGTTCGACACTCTTACTTATCGAAAAGGCTACACACGATCCCCTATACTTGTGGGATATCATGGCTCATCTCCGTCTCGTCTTCTGGCTCTGTGAGTCTTCTGGTAAAATAGGAATTCTGCGATATTTTCTAGGAATTTTCTTGAAAGTTGGATTTCTGCACAAAACGAGACACCGGAACAATTTTGCTGAAAACAGCGTTAGTCTGTGTTAGTTGTATTCAAAACACACAAATTAGAGGGCAAGCAACATCAAAATGGTTTGGGAAAGTATATACGTTTTAGACGTATTAGGCACATGAAGGTTTTGGCAGGATTTCGACACTCCGAGACTCGGTATACAGTGAAACCCTAGACCAAAGGACCCGTGCGGTCTACCCCTTTGACCAAAGTCCAAGGATGGTTGACCAATGGAACTTTATGTTTGTATTTGTTAGGTTAAGTCATATGAACATGGAACAACACCTTGGAGCCTAAGATCTTGCAAGTTTCTCTCTGGCTGACCCGTTGTGGGAGACAGACGCTATAAATACGAAACCTAGCTACTAGTGTTATCGCATGTTTGTGAAAAAGAGGGTTAAACCTAGGCGTAGATTATGGCAATTTCAACAACTCACCACACTTAACTATATATATTAGGGGCACATGCATGCTTTGGCGGGATTCTGACACTCTGAGGCTTGGTATACAGTGAAACCCTAGAACAAAGGACCCGTGCGGTCTACCCCTTTGACCGACGTCCAATGACAGTTGACCAATGAAATTTTATCTTGGTTCTTGTTAGGTTCGGTCATAGGAACATGAAAAAAAACACCTTGGATCCCAATATGTAGCAAGATTCCCTCCGGCTGACCCGTTATGGGAGTTGCCCGCTATAAGTCGAGAACCTCTCTATGTGTTAGCGCATGTGTGTGAAGAGGGTCGCACCGAGAGGCTAGATATTGCCTCTCTAAGCATTACGAAACACTTAACTACATATATTAGGGGCACATGCAAGTTTTGAGGGAACTCCAATGCTCCGAGGCACATTATACATCGAAACCCTAGACTACGGGACCGGTGCAGTCTACCCCTTTGACCGGCGTCCAACAATGGTTGACCAAAGGAATTTTATGTTCCTTTTTATAGGTTAATTAGGTATTAGTTATATCAAACAACACCTTGGATCCCAAGATGTAGAAAGATTCCCTCTGGCTGACCCGTCATGGGATCCACCCGCTATAAATCGAGAACCTTTTTATTTGTTATCGCATGTCTATGAACAGGGTCGCCCGGGGGATAAATAATTGCCTATCTAAGCATTTGACCGCACTTAACTACATATATTAGGTGCACATGCAAGTTTTGGGGGGATTGCGATGCTCCGGGGCTCGATTTTCAGCGAAACCCCAGACCGCGGGACCCGCATGGTCTACCGCTTTGACCGGCGTCAAAGGACCATTGACCGATGGAATATATGCTTTTTCAACATTACATGACACATATAAATTTATATTAGGGACAAAAGTATTTAGACATAATGCAATCTCTTATAATTAAAGTTGTAGAAATTAGTAACAAAAATACATGGATTATTTGCCGTGGGCTTAAAGGAGGCTGATGGCAAACATTCATGCTCCTAGGCTCCTAGCATATTTGTAACTGGCGGGATATTTTTCTCCAGATTTTTTTAACGCAAATAGTATTTTTCTAATAAAACGATTTACCGGAGGTATTGTTTTCGCGCAGGGCAATAGCAAGTTTGTCGTAGTTTATGTTTTAGCCTACGACAAATAGCCTTGCCGTCAGGGGCTAACGCCTGAGACAATATTTGCCGTATGTTAATCTTTTGCCATGTACCTTCTTCGGAATTTGCCGCGCGCTTTTATTTGCCGTGTTCCTTCCTTGATATTTGCCGTAGGTTTGTTACTTGCCGGGTGTTTTCAGGTTGAACAGCGGTAAACATCCTATTTGTCCAGCGCCCGCAGTTTGGCTCACAGCAAACTTACTTGCCCATGGCAAATTGCGATTTTCTTGTAGTGGTTCTTTCTGCCGCGTGTACGCACACGGCAGAGGGTCCGTCGTGGCGCCAGAATGCTCTGCTTCCGTTAGTGACGGCTGGCCAACCGACTCAACATCCTGAACGTACTTAACCTGGAGACCTACACGTATTCGAGAAACCTTGTGTAAACCGACTAGAACCGACTAAGAAGCTCACCTACGCTACGTGGACCCAAACCGACTAGAAAATACCTAATTAACTCAAATAGGCTTAAACGCTAATTCCACTCCATGATAGGCAAGATTATTCTAACACCAGCTTATTGTCAGAAATCATCCGATGAATTTGATGCGTGCAGTTCACGGCAACCAGAAGAGATAAGCTATGAATCCACTGTTTTGACGTTGTTCCGTGGATCTTTTCCATTGAGATCTTTCGTCTTGAGCATATATGGTATAAAACCGTTTTGCCTTGGCTCCCAAAACCCGCGAGCCGGCGTCGATTCCGTTGGTCGCTTTCGCCGATTTTTTTACTAACCAGCCTCTTGGAAAATCAGATCGGCGGCGATAGCTAATAGCAACATGCATGCCGCCGCCTCAGGAGAACGAAGATGGTTATCTCCCTCGCTGCCGCCGGCAACCCGGAGCCCCACGGTTTCATGGGAATCGCTGCAAGGAGATTTGGTTCGGCTGGTCGCGTCACGCTTACTTGCCGGCGATTTACTAGACTACGTCTGTTTCCGCGCTATTTGCGTGCACTGGCAATCGGAGACTCTCCCCGCATGGCCGCAGCGTCGTCGATCCGTGTTTCCACCCGCGTCGCTGGAAGATATTTCCGGAGGGCCGTGGCCTTTATCCTGGACACCCCGAGCTTGGTGACTACATCCGCTTCTTCAACCTAGACTCGGGTGTCTTCGTCCGTGTCCGCCTCCCGCTCTTCAGGAACCATTGTATTCTTGATTCGGTCCATGGCTTATTGCTCCTCCAGAGGGACGAAGACGCAGCCATCCGACTCCTCCATCCTTTCACGGGTGACATCGTTGAGCTTCCACGGTTCAGCACCCTCGCCTCAAAAAAGCCCGAGGGATCAAGGTGTGCACTCATGCTCGATTCGATGAGATACATCTCTACTTGTGCTTCCTTTGTTGCAGGAGCCATCACCGTTTTGCTCACCTTCAATATGTATGATTGTGTGGGTGTTGCTACCTCCCTAGATACGCAATGGACACTCCTAAGTTGTACATGCCCAGGGTCATATAGCAATGGACCATTACCAATACACGGAAAGATATATGTGGTTTCCGCCACTACTAACACTAAGGAAGCTGCACCACGGATTTTTGAGATGGAGGCACATCGCCATCAAGACCCATCAAAGTTGATCTTCACATGCCCGACAGAGAAGCACCTACGCGATTGCAATTTGGTAGAGTATGGCTCGGAGATCTTAGTGGTTGCACATGATGACATTCGACAGACCCATATAACAGTTTATAGGCTTGCTGACCTTGTCTCGGGAAAATTTACTCCGGTAACGAACATTGGTGAAAACGCTATCTTCATGGGACCAAGGAGTATTTGTGTTTCTTCCAGGGCATTTCCAATGATTAAGGCCAATACTATTGTGTACTTCCACCCACAAAAGGGCTATTTTGAGCAATACAATATCAGTCGTCGTACCTGTTCACCAGTTATGGACGAGTGCAGCATTAATGGTCTTGCACAAGGCCCTCGTAGCATCATATCCCATATCTTGACATGTTGCTCTAATAGGCATTGGTACGTATCCAGATATAGGTTGCTTTTCATGCATAATAGTAAACACATTGATATATTATATACTTGGTTAACTATCATTGCCTTTTCTGTAATTATAGGAACAAAGGAGAAGATTACACATATAATAAAACAGGAGGTCCATCACCTGAGTGGAAGGTGAAGAAAGAGTTTCGAGCTGGGCGACATGTATGTCAATCTTACTCATTCTTCTTGATATTTAGAGATTTTTCAAAAGACGGTCGCTCCTTCCTGAGAGTGCCGTGAAAGGAGTGTTGTCGTTCTAAGAATGTCACTTATGTTAGTTGACTGCTAGAGTGCTAGTTCATCATTAATTATTATTTAGAAAGACTATTAAGCCCTTGTTGTGTTTTTTGAAGATCTACTATTACATAATTATTATAGTAATGTTAGTTATAACAAATTTTCTTTAATTCAAAAATTTAGTACCATGATTGCTAGAAATAACAGATTTAAATCTGGGGTTTAATTCCCCTCTGTTCTCAGTCTATTAATATTTATATTTATTAGTGTGCATATGTGAAAAAAAGTGTATCTGTCACAACTCATGAATAGCTTGCAGGCTAAACCTGTAGTGCAAATCAAGTATGAATGCACTGAGTAAGCACGTAATGCATGTGCCTTGGTAGGATCGACCAAATGCATCATAATTATGCAATGCATAATACTCGCTCAGAAACCAGCCTAGCCAAACAAACCGTCTTGTTGCTATATATATACTCATTCTAAAAATTCAACAAAGGGCACAATAGTATTTCTACAAGTGATTGAGCACTCAATTAGTGGTCAACTCATGTGACGTTTTTTTAACAGCGACACTCATTCCATGAAATTCTCGAAACGACATAATTTGATGACATTCTCAGAAAATGGCAATGTCAATTTGATGGAATTTAAGCACTCTAAAATATAAAACTAGGATGTACTATTACATCGTGCACTATTTTTAAATTTGGATCTAAGGTCTTCTGCTTCAGTATGATAGTACGGCTCTAAACTCCATCGATAAAACAAGAAGATGAAAAAAATAGTATTTCAAGTCTTGGTAGCTGGCTTTCTCTACGATGATGCATGTTCCCCTTTCCTATGGTTATTTGATCATATTCTGCTATTAGCGATGCTGGTTGTATCATCTCTGTGACTTCTTTTATGCTCATGTCTTTTTATTTTCCTCCTAGGCCTAGGCAAAGCTAGTGATGGACAACTTTCATCCTTGCAAGTCAAAGAAGAGAGGAGTCTTTGTTGATAGAGAAAGTTTGTCACTGAAATACGCAAACGAGATTGTTCTAGTATGGGATCCATCCCGTGGCAAGCTACGTGAGCGGCGATGGGGAGACAACAAATTAATTTTGTTACATATTTAATTATGCGATGGGCTGTACCATGTGAACCGTGTTTTCGATGGTTACTTCTCTGTGGTTTTCTCAGCTAAATACATTTAGAGGATCTTGGTACTGGGCGAGCGATGCTACGCGTACGATCGTTTTCCCGTCCGATGCGTGTACGACGTCTAGTTAAACACGCATGGCTGCCACCCTGCCTTTGATTATCCAATCCAGAAGAGGAGTTAAGAGAGGCAGATTAAGCGACGTCTAGCCGTACGTTTGTCGTACACAAAAGTGTCTTACGCAAGGACTTTCGGGGCTGCCGGGGTCAGGATCCTGAAGCTAGGAATTGTTGCCTTGTCATATTTTGGGTAGAGGCTGAGCGCTCCTTGGGGCGCCACCTCGCCGGTACCACGCATCCCAGTTTTAGATTATATATACTGCTAAAATAAGAACTAAAGTTTATTGCCAGTTTAAAATTAAACATGGGAAGGAATACATCTGGTGTACAAACTTCATTAAGAAAACTGTATATAGCAGGTTAAGCGTAGACTATAATAAAAGGACATTAGCACCTACTAAAAAATGCTGATATGACAACAAAGGAAAACATATGGACATTAGATAAAACTAGGAAGATATGGTGCGGCGACATGCCGCACCCGTGGGATGACAATCTAGGAACAACATCTACAATATCAAGTATATACAATATGAAAAGATACCTAATGATGGATTTAACTATACTGATTAAAATCTATATAAGCTTCAAGATATTGCCAATTTATTTTTAAAAATGAAGGAGCATATATGTTTGTATATTTTATGTTCCTGCACATTTCGTGTATAAAAAAGAAATATAGTGCACCCCAAAAATGAACGTACAAATACAAATCAATTCTAAAAAGACAATATATCTAACACAGCAAATTTGTGTTCCATGGAAATTTGTCATGTGCATACTTGCACATGCAGGCACGTACACACACCAAGCTAGCTAGGTACCCATGAGGTCAAGACTCGCGTGAATGCATACCAAATAACCTCGAATGAGATTGTGATTTCTCTTCAACTATTGTATGCTTTTATATGGATACAGTTTTATTTCCCAAGTATTTTTCTTCACATAATAACAACATAAACACTACAGGAATTTTACAATACGCCGACGGCCAACAGTCCTCGGCGTAGGCTTAATTGCCGTCGGCGTAGTCTACGCCGAGGGCTGCTCTTGGCGTAGCTCCTTGGCGTAGATGCCCCTCGGTGTAGCTCTATTTGACTGTCGGTGTAGCTTCTTCCCTCGGCGTAGTCTATGTCGACGGCTTTGCCCTCGGCGTAGCCCCGTCGGCATAGTTTATAATTTTTTTTAAAAAAAGTTAGAATTTTTTAGAATTATTTTTTTGAATTTTTTTGAATCTTTGAATTGTTTGACTCGCTAATCTCTCAATTAGAATATTTTTTACACTAGTTACACTTAATCTTTGGTCAAATTTAAGTCTTGGTCAAAATTCCCGATCGGTCATCCATCCTCACACTACTCCACCTCCAGGATGTTTAACTTCTCTGTTCTATCCGGATGAGTGTCCACGAAGCAAATTATACCTTATTGATAATACTACCATATCAATCCTATTAACCCTTATACCAATATATCACACATCATTGGTTTTAAATTTCCAAACTATATATTAAGTAAACAACAATAAATAAGTAATAAATATATTGAATTCGAGACTATATAATAAGTAAATAAAAATGAATAATTAATAAATATATTGAATAATTTATATCTTTAAATCTGTAAATCGGAATTTGACAAATTCAAAATATGACATCCATATGTAATATTTTTATGTTTTATTTAATTTTTTGAATTTCTTATGCTCGTTTTTGAATTTAATGTATCATCAGTGATATCTCGAACTAATGAGATTTACATTGAAAAAATCATAAACAATTCAAAAAAATCAAAAAAAGGAAAAACCTTCACACATAGTCTTCTTATGTCAAATACTAACGAGTCCACTTGATAAATAAGTTCTACATAGTTTTCTTATACCATACCCCCGCTTTACCCCGTTAACCCTCGCTTTACCTCGTTGATAAACGGCGGGCATGAACCTTCTTAGCTAGGGGTCGAATTTTGCAAAACTCTTTGTGTATCTCTAAATAAAATAACATGTTGTGTATCTAAAAGTGATTTTTTGAAAAAATCATGAGGAAGCCTTGATGGAGCTGTAGTTCAAATTTACCCCGCTTCCTGCTGAATTGGCAAGAGTTTGTCTTTTTTGTGCAAGGTTAATGCAAAGCTTCACACACACAAATAATGGGTGATATATACATAAAATGTGTCCTAATATTATTTAAAATTATGGTGGTCTAGTTTTGTAATGTATTTTCAGTACTTCCTTCACAAAAAACCCAATTTTGACACTTAGAAAATGGAAATTGATTTCTTTTATGCATAGAAAATGAAAACTCCCAATATGAACTTTGTTTGCCATCCCAATATACACACATGTGCACAATATGGTGTCATTGAACAAATTATTCTATGATTTGGGTCATGACCTAGCTCAAGTGGCTTGAAAGCCATGAAACTTCGTACATGACAGGTCATTTCTGAGAAGGGGTTTCTATAATATTTGCAATAGTCCAAGTTTATTATTTTTCCTCACAACTACGTAACATAAAATGACACAATGCGAAGGCTTTACATTTTTTTGAATTTTCTTAAACTTCTTATGCTCGATTCAAAATGCGGTCGAAACGGCGGGCATGAACCTTCTTAGCTAGGGGTTGAATTTTGCAGAAATATTTATGGATCTATGATAAAACATCTACTTGTGAACCTGAAAATGATTTTTTGAAAAAATCATGGGCAAACTATGATACAGCTGTAGTTCAAATTTACCTTGCTTCCTACTGAATCGGTAAGAGTTTGTCTTTTTTGTGAAAGGTTAATGCAAAGCTTCATACACACAAAAAATGGTGATATATACGTAAAATGTGTCCTACTATTGTTGAAAATTAGGGTGGTATAATTTGTTAAGTGTTTTCAGCACTTCCTTCACAAAAAACCCAATCTTGACACTTAGAAAATGGAAATTGATTTTTTATGCATAGAAATGGAAAACTCCCAATATGAACTTTGTTTGCCATCCCAATATGCACACATGTGCACAATATGGGGTCATTTGAACAAACTATTCCATAATTTGGGTCATGACCTAGCTCATCTGGCTTGAAAGCCATGAAACTTCGTACATGATAGGTCATATCTGAGAAGGGGTTTCTACAATATTTGCAATAGTCCAAGTTTATTATTTTTTCCTCATAACTAGGTCCCATAACATGACACAATGTGAAGGTTTTATATTTTTTGCTTTTAAAAATCTGTTAGGCTCGATTTAAAATGCGGTCAAAACGGCGGGCATAAACCTTCTTAGCTAGGGGTTGAATTTTACAGAACTATTAATGGATATCTGATAAAACTTCTACTTTTGAACCTGAAAATGATTTTTTAGAAAAAACATGGGCAAACTATGATGCGGCTCTAGTTCAAATTTTCTCGACTTCCAGCTGAATCAAAACCCTAAATCCCTAAACAGAAAATCCTAATTAATTAATTAATTAGTTCTAAATTTTAGAAGGTTTAGATGAATAGATCTTATTTTTCTGCAAATTTTGATATATTATTTGTATTTTTGTGAATTAAAATAATTTAGTTATGATTTTTCTAAGATTAATGTGGTAAAATGGAAAATAGCTATGCCGAGGGCATTGTCGTCGGCGTAGCTATCTTACGCCGACGGCTGTTCTACGCCGACGACCAATTTCATGGGCTGCCTGGTTCATGGCCTACGCCAACGGCACCGACGTTTGGCCGTCGGCGTAGGCGCTGGCCGTCGACGTATTGCGTCATTCCCGTAGTGAAATTAATAGTTCACATTCAGATTTTAAGTGGAATCCAAAGGTAAACGATATTCATACTTGCAAAATCTTAAACCATCACTAGTGGGGACAGGGCCTCCAGTCCTGGCCCGTAAAGGCCTTTGGTCCCGGTTTGAAACCGGGACTCTAGAGGCGGGACTAAAGGCTAAACCTTTAGTCCCGGCCCGGTTACCAGCCGGGACTGGAGGGTGTCCACGTGGTCGCCTCCGAGCGCATCCAGGGCAGGACCTTTAGTCCCGGTTTGTAACACAGACTGGGACTAAAGGCATCTACAGATTTTGTTTTTTCCTTTAGGGTTTTAGGGTTTACGTGTTCGGGGGATTAACGTGATGCCTCGTTTGGTGCCTGGTTTGGTGTTCGGGAATTAGTTTATGCATATATATAAGATTAATTTATCTTACAAGCGAGCATATATATACAATTATATGGAGATCAAAATTATCGGGACTAAAGCCCGTCTATTCGATTACATGGACCAACATCAGTAATGGCCCCTAGCTACACTAAATCGTCCTTTGTCATCTATAGCTTTCGTCCTCAGAAAGGTCGCTAGCTCCTCTGCAACAGCAATCGCGTGTTGCTCTGGTAGGTACTTCTCCCTCATGGCCGTGTACTATATAAGAAGAGGAGATGAATATGAATATCAATCATGATAACAAAGAATGACAGGTAAAAATAGAGGTGTGAATGTTCATTGCTTATATCGTATCTGTAATCCTTGTGCTCAGAGGTAAACGTGCGAATGGTCTCGCAAACATAGTATCCGCATAGATGCGTCCCCCGTGGCTGCTGGTCGCACTTTACGAGAATAGAATATATATAATCAAAATAATAATTTAGCATCATAAATGTATTGAAAATAGAAGTATATCATACTACTACTTACCTGAGCCGCTCTAAAGGTCAGCTTCTCATGCTCGATACCGTCAGTCACGCACTTGAACCGCTTCCAAACCCTGCCCGACAAGAAAAATGATTTGTTAAGTTTTTCATTAATAGATATATCAGAAAATCATCGAAAGAGACCGATAGAGCGCAAGAATGATTGAAATTACCCTTGGAGCATATCCTGCAGGCTTTGGAACTGTTCCAAGGGTCTCGATAATGGGTCGAAGGCATCAACTCTTCCCTTATCAATTTGAATGTCCAACAGAATCCAGTGGGAGCTGCACATGTATATATACATATGTGTCAGTAACTTATCAATTACACTTATAAGTGAATGGACACAACAGAGTAAGACCCTCACCTGAAGTTGTATGGAAACAGTATGTGGTCACAGAAATTTTGATCTGTTAGAAACCTTAGAAGGTTTTCCTCCGTCTCCTTGGGGTTATCAGTTAGCGTCGTTATATGTATTTTATCTGGGTCAATAAACCCAATATTTAGGATGTTCCTACTTTTACATTCAAGAATCTTCATTCTGCATAATAGAGTACAAGTCAGAACGGAACAAGTTATATGTAGACAATGAATTGAATTAACTGAACAAGTTATATGTAGACAACGAATTGAAAAACTTACAGACAATAGCAACTCATAAGCGATTTGTCGAGGGCGTCGGCATTGTACATCTGGAAGAGTTCATCAAAGTCGATATGGATGTCTTCGGGACGGCCGTAGTATTCCCGTGGGACACGCACCACGATCATCGTTCTCCCATTATTTGCTTCACTTAAGTACCATGTATGCAAGTAACGCATATTTGTTGGGAGATCATCAAACTTATCTTTGCTGACCAAAGGCGCTCCCATGACAAACTGTGGCTTAGGGGCTATCACAGCCTTGGGTAACCTGTCATCTTGGGAAGCCAGAACGTCTTCAACCGGGATACCCCATTCAGCCGCCCACTTCTTTGCTAATTCCAAATCTTGCCCCTGCACCAGAGAGGGAACATTCTCGGGTAACACCCTGAGGGGTGGGATCGACTGTTTGGCCTGTTGTCCAAGCTGAGGAACGTCTGATCTTTTTTTGCTTGTAGTTGAACTTGATTTGCTCCCACTTGCACTTGCACGTGATCTGCTCTTTTTCCCTTCCTTCTGCAATGTGCGTGTATAGTTGTCAGGCTTATGGTGTAAGTCATACTGTGATGGAAGGGTCATGAAGTATTTTGCATATGCTATTTGCTTCTCGGTGTATTCCGGGCGGGGCTCGGGTTCCTTCTTCTTCATCTGCGCATCATAATGTTCCTTTGCTATCCTGGTGTTTTCCTCGTCAGTACGATCATAAGGTCTGATAGGAAGATTAGCATGAGGTACCTTTGGGAGGGGCGACAGTTTGCGCTTTGGGGAGCTCCGTCGCTTAGAACTCATCGATGGAGCGTTCTTGCTGGCACGCTTCCGCTTAGTATCCTTAGCGGGCGGCGGCGGAGACGGCCGACCCAAGTCCGGTGGCGGTGATCGAGATGGACTCGTGTTGTGGTGGCCGTCGTCATGTGGAGGGCTTCGAGGTGATGGAGGTGTAGGTGACCTGCGACGACTCGGAGGCGGTGTTGTCCTTGGGGCCGAGCGTGGAAGCTTGATGTAGTTCTTGTCCCATAGGATGACTCCACCCAGTACTTCTCCAAGTGTCCTCTCATCTTCGGGTCCAGCTATGTCGAGCTCCATATTATGAAACCCCGCCATGATTTCATCCACCCCGACTTTAGCAAAGCCAGCTGGAATCTCACGGCCATGCCAGCGTGCATCAGAGCCAGAAGGTAAAGCTTGTCCGACGGCCACCTTCATGGATATGTTCTTGAATTTCTGATGGAGTTCACATGATGTTGACTCCTTGATTCCATCCACGGGGTAGCCGGGACCGCCCTCTATCATTCTTCATGCATCGTCGGGCGGGGCCTCAGATTTAGCCACGCTGCTTTTCCGCTTAGATGGGGTGTCGGTAATATCGAGTGCAGGATCTTCCTGGCGCGCTACTCCTCTAAGCTCGTCAATCTGCTTCTGTTGCTCGTTAAGCCTGGCAAGCAACTGGTTGAACCTGTCATTCTCCTCATCCTGCTGTCGCTTCTTTGCTCTCGCTCGGCTTCTGTAAGTGTCTTGGTCTCTGGCAAACCCAAGCCACCACGGGTAAGAAGGACCAAAGCCTCGCGTTCGTCCTCCATGTTCGTCATTGCCGAGGACCAGTGTGAGCAAATCTTTCTCTCTATCTGCAGTGAACTATCTTTTTCCCTCTTTAATTTCTTTCACTATCTTTTTCCAATTCTCCCTGGGTATCCTAAGACCGTCACTGCAGATAAGGTCCCCTGTTTCTTCGTCGTACGAACCACCATGCGCAAGGAACCAATTCCTTGCTCTTAATTCCCACTCATCACAGATGGGTTCAGGTATGATGCCTTTAGCTAGCAAATCTTGCTCTTTCTTATCCCACTTTGGGATGGCAGTCTCATAGCCCCCTGGCCCCAGCGTGTGGTGATATTTTTTCTTGTCGGCATTTTTCTTGTTCTTTTCTGATAATGCCTTGGCATCTTCTGACTGCTTGTACTCCTGAAATGCCTTCCAGTGATTCGCTTGCTTGGATAGATATCCCTCAAATACTGGCACTTTCTTTGTCTTCAGATAGTCTTTCCATAGCTTCTTCTTCCAGCTACGGAACAGTTTGGCCATCTTCTTTAGAGACCACTACTTGACTTTGGCCCTGAGTTTATTTGCGGCGTCTTCATTCTCACATTCTGGCAGGTTGAAATGTGACATGATATCATTCCAAAGATTATCTTTGTACCTTTCGGCGACATAGTCACTATCGGCTGCCCCTTTGTGCTTGTTCCACTCCCGAACGCTGATCGGGACGTGATCCCTAACGAGAACTCCGCATTGATTCTTGAATGTGTCAGCAACATTCTTAGGAAGCTTTGGTTTGCCCGTAGGCAATATCACCTCAAAGGTGTAATGCGTCAGTGCGTCCAACTTTTTAGTCGGGCCTCGTTTCGTAGCTTTGCTCGATGTGGAGGCCTAAGAGGGAGAAACATTCGTCAAATGAATGTACATGTATACAATATAGAGCTATCTCCAATATTTTTCACATATTACAAGTGATTGTCAAACTTCATATGAATACCTCGCCGGACTTTGTTATTTCTCCACCGGCTTCTCCATCAGTGGAGCTATCCCCTTCTCCGTCATTGGAGCTATCTCCTGCCCCGTCGGTTTCATCTTCGTGTCGGTCGACCTCCATTCCATCTCCGGAGGGGTTCAGAAATGACGACGGAGATTCAGCTGGTTCAACGTCGGGGGCATTTTTGATTATATCTTTGAGAAGTTCTTCCTCTTCGAGGTTCCTGTTATGTGGATCCATAGTTCTACAAAAAATGGACATTTGATTAACTAATAAACTAACAAACTATATATGATGCAAATAAATTATATTTCTATTTGTATTAACTAAATAATTCTATCTCTAAAATATTTCTATATCTAACTATAACTATATCTAAAATAATTCTATCTCTAAAATAATTCTATCTCTAAAATAATTCTATCTCTAAAATATTTCTATATCTTACTATAACTATATCTAAAATAATTCTATCTCTAAAATAATTCCATCTCTAAAATATTTCTATATCTAACTATAACTATATCTAAAATAATTCTATCTCTAAAATAATTCCATCTCTAAAATAATTATATCTCTAAAATAATTCTATATCTAACTATAACTATATCTAAAATAATTCTATCTCTAAAATAATTCTATCTCTAAAATAATTCTATCTCTAAAATATTTCTATCTCTAAAATATTTCTATATCTAACTAAAACTATATCTAAAATAATTCTATCTCTAAAATAATTCCATCTCTAAATAATTCTATCTCTAAAATAATTCTATCTCTAAAATATTTCTATATCTAACTATAACTATATCTAAAATAATTCTATCTCTAAAATAATTCCATCTCTAAAATAATTATATCTCTAAAATAATTCTATATCTAACTATAACTATATCTAAAATAATTCTATCTCTAAAATATTTCTATATCTAAACTATAACTATATCTAAAATAATTCTATCTCTAAACTATAACTATATCTAAAATAATTCTAATCCTAATATTTAACCTTAACCCTAACACTAACTAATTAACACATTAACTAATTAACACATTAACCCTAACCCTAACAAAAATAACCTTGCAGATATGGGGGCGGGCGGCGCGGCTGGCTGGGACGCGGCACTGCGGTGGCGGCGGCTGGACGTCGGGCACTGCGCGCCGGCGGCGCGGCTGGCTGGATTGCGGCACTGCGGCGGCGGCGGGCTGACGTCGGGCAACTGCGCGCGGCGGCGCGCGCGGTTGGCTGGCGGCCGGCGCGGCGGCTGGACGGCGGCGCGGGCAATGCGGCGGCGCGGCGGCGCGGTGGGCTGGCGGCCGGCGCGGCGGCTGGACGGCGGCGCGGGCAATGCGGCGACGCGGCGGCGCGGTGGGCTGGCGGCGCGCGGTGGGCAGACGGCGACGCGGTGGGCTGGCGGTGCGGCAGCCTGACGGCGTCCTCGGAGTCTCCTCGCGCGCGAAACTGCAAAGTGCGAAGCGGCGGGGAAGAAGTGGCGGCTTTTATATCCCGGGACCTTTAGTCCCGGGCGGTGGCTCAGGCCGGGACTAAAGGGGGGCCTTTAGCACAAGTGATTGAGCGCTCATGCTGGCAGTGAACTAATGGAAGTGGCATTCCCGGAACGATGACACGAGTTTGATGGAATACTCAGAACGAACGTATGTGATGACAGTCTCGGGAAATGGAAATCGTTTGATGGAATTTTAAAATTTTCCTCTAATATAGACAAGTAGGATGTACTAGTACATCGTGCATCATTTTTAAATTAGGATTTAAGGTCTTCTTCTTTAGTCTGATAGTGTATAGATATATAGCCCATCGGTCGTTTTAATATACAAGAAGATGAAAAAAGCACAATTTCAGTATATTATCCTTGTGGCTGGCTTTCTCTACGATGATGTGTGTTCTTCTTTCATATGGTTATTTGGTCATATTAGCGTTGCTGGTTGTATCATCCCCGTGACTTCTGTTATGCTCGTGTCTTATATTTTCCTCCTAGGCCTAAGCAAAGCTAGAGATGGACAACTTTCATCCTTGCAATCGAACAAGAGAGGAGTTTTTGCTGAAAGAGGAAGTCCGTTACTTAAATACACAAGCGAGATTGCTCTGTGGTGGTATCCATCCGGTGGCAAGCTATTTGAGGCGGCAGTGGATAGCAGAACGAACGAAACCTTAATTTTGTTACATTTCACTCCATAATTGGCAAACTATTTGGTACATTAGTTAGCCAACGTATCCTATATTATAGAAATATTTCAAAGAAGATGGGGATGGAGTTTTGGCTCCCTGGTCCATATACACCTGTTATATAGACCACTTATTCATGTCTCGATAGGGGATATTGTCAGAGTTCAATGCTGCAGAGGCAAGGAAAAATAGGTTATACATATCGCTTGTATTGTATGGGCCAAACATTGGCCGACGCAGATAACGTCTATGGACAGGAAGAGCCGTGGGCATTGATGAGGCATCTGCGCTCTGGCCCCGCGCTACAGGTTTTCTGCCGCGTCCTCCTACTCATGCGTGGTGACACGCATCTAACTTGTGGCTGAAAAAAGCAGGTCCACGACGGGAAAGGTCCCACCGAGGAAGCTTATTATGTCAAGCTTTATTCTTGTCCACATTTTTCTACTCCTTTCCTTTCTTCTTCATTCGACATTGCCCATCTCCTCACCGGTGTCGGTGAATCCTGCCTCGCTGCCGGTGTCCCTCCACCTCCTCCCGACTGCACCTCCCCTCCCACGCGACAGCTCAGTTATGTTGTTGAGACCTGCTTGCCGCTGCAAAGATGCCCCTGGACCTTCTCGCATCGCCTACCAGAATCAGAGCTGCAGGGGGATGTGGGAGGTGTGGCGGCAATGATGAGATGGCGCTACTGCGAGCAGCGGGCGGCGATGCGACAAAGAAACCCGGCCCGATGGCGCTGCGAAGCTGGCATTACTGAAGTCCTGGTCAACGGACCTGCGAACAGGCGTTCCGCGTTTCTTCGACCGGTGGTCGTCGAGTGGCGGATCTAGGATGAAATTGTTGGGTGCCAAGCTTAAAATTTCCCTATTAAATCTTGTATTTAAATAAATTTATATAAATTTTAGTAGCTAAAAGAAGATTTATATTTTTGGAGAGGGTGCCATGGCACCCCTACTGGATACGCCCCTACTCGTCGGTCCTGCGAACGCCGGCCGTTTTCCTGCCAGCGGCGGCCGCCGCCCGCCGGAGCTGCAAACGTAGGCCGGTTTTGCTGCCAGTAGGCCTCTGTCGGAGCTATGAACGCCGGCCGGTCGCGGCTGCTGCAAGGTGCAGCGAGCTTATTCTGTGGCGACGGGCAGCACGGCTGAACCAGCGGCGGTCAGGGACCTGGGCCATCGTCATAAATGCTATAGCTCGATCACCTTGGCCACAAGCTTGGCCACAAGCTTGGCCACGCCGTGTATGAGGCTGATCGGGAGTCCGCGCGCTTCGGCAACACAGTAATCAATGCCTGGTTAGCCACATGGATCCCCCTAGAGTCGCCTCACCACACGGTCTCGAAAGCCTCCATGACATCAGCCTTGATGATTGGCCAACAAGTAGCACAGAAACGATCAGTAAAGCCATCAGGCCCAAGGGCCTTGTCCAGCTCCTGAGAGCGGAACCCCCCCTCCCCACACACACACACACCTACTATGTGAAGAGCACCTCAAGCTCAGAGAGATCATGGGTCCACATCTCTAGAAAGTCAAAGTCTAAGCAAAATCCAAGCTTCGGGCAGGATCCCAAGAGCAGCTCATAGAAGGCATCCACAACCTTAGCCTTATCCTTATCCTCTTGGTCCGAGATGAGGACCCCGTCCACCTGGAGATGAGCAATGAAGTTCTTCCTCCTCCGATGATTGGCATGCAGATGCAAAGAAACAATGGTACGAGCATGTGTATCACATATTCTCACGACCCCTTTTGGTGTCTTGTTTCCATCCAGTTTGTTTTTCCTTCCAGGAGCAAAGAAACAATGATAAACATGTGAGACATATCTACAATGCATGATATATGCATTGTATGAACAAGCAAAATATCTAGAATACAAATTGCATGGTATTCATGGTACAAGAAACTGGAAAATTGTGATGATCCGGCATAAGTTGAGAGACAGATGAGAACTAGGCGGAGGCCTAGTGGCAGGATCACAGTGGTGGATCCCAACGAACCCGAGTTTGAATCCTATCAGGATCTAATTTTGGACACCTCACCCTAGTGGGCTTGTTTTATATAAGATATAAGAATATGGAGTGGAGATTTGGTGCACATGGGCACCAGTGATCCCACTTTTTTAACAAAAATTGAAAATCATATTTCTAAGTTTCAAAAAAATGTGCGGATGGATCACTAAGGCCCAGGAGACAAAAGCATTTTCCGTAAGAATATGCTGCTAAGGGCTAGTACTGGCAGTCTCATTTTTTTGAAGTTGAGAGACAACTCGCTAGCCTCTGATGCCCCCGACGCGGAATTCGTGCCGCGGGCTGATCCAACGCATGCGAGTCGAGGCGCGTATTGAGGGGACCTCCTATAGCACGCCCAAAGTGTGCACTATTCGGTCCCGGGAGTCCCTATTCATCGCTCTATGTGTTGCTTCGGGCGTCAACGCCCGAAGGCGCTCTGGGTGGGCCGGTCCAATTAGGACGAGTTTTTTTCTTTTTTCTTCTATTTCCTTTATTTGTAAATTTCGAATATTAGGTGAATTAAAAAAATGCTCAGATACAAAAATTTATTTTGAAAAACTGTTCAGATTAAAACTTGTTCAATTTGAAATTTGTTTAATTTCGAATTTCATGTTCAAACTCGAATTTGTTCAAATTTAAATTTGTTCAAACTCGAATTTGTTCAAATTCGAATTTGTTCAGATTTGAATTTGTTCAAACTTGATTTTGTTCAGATTCGAATTTGTTCAAACTCGAATTTGTTCAGATTCAATTTTATTCAAATTTGAATTTGTTCAAAAATAAAACTGTTCAAAAATAAAACTATTCAAAATTTGTTTAAAAATAAAATTGTTCAGTATTTTTAAAATAAAATAAAAATAAAAGTAGAAAACTCAAGGAAAACCGATAAAAAACAATAAAAGCAAAGGAACCAGAAACCAGGAATCTAGGAAAAACAAAAAATAATAAAATGTCTAATGGGCTGGCCCACGTTGGAGAATAGAGAAGGGAGTGAGTGTGCGTCAACTCGAAATCCATCACAACGGGCGTAGACTAGGGATCTCCATTCGGTCCCGCGTCTAAAGATATTCTGTTGGGCCTGGCCCATTTGATCATTTAGCTGCACCGCATCCGCTGACACGTGTTGCGCTGTTTCTGGCATTTTCTTGTGAGTTTCGGAATTAATGTTTGATTGCTTCGTTAAAATATTTGACTGCTTCTAATCACTCTGAACACTTTTTGAATTTGAACGAATTTTGTATGAACTAAAAATGAATCTGAACAAATTTCTAATATGAACAAAATTTAAATTTGAACAATTTTCGAATTTGAACACTTTTCAAATTTGAACAAATTTTGTATATGAACAAAATTCGAATTTGAATAATTTTCAAATTTAAACAATTTTTGAGTTTGAACAAATTTCGTATGTGCACAAAAAAGGAATTTGAACAACTTTCGTATATGAACAAAATTAATTTGAACAGATTTTGAAATGAAAATCTGAACAAATATTTAAACCCAGAAAAAAACCACAAAAAATCTGAGAACCGAGGAAAACCATGAAAAACAAAACAAAAATCACTTAAAACGAAAAATTACAAATAAACAGCAGAACCCGGTGTTAATGGGCCGGCTCAGAAATGAGCTCCACGCGTTGAGCGATGTATAGGAAACGTCCAGACCAGGTCTAGCCGCTCAACACGGCCGCCGGCAACCCGGAGCTCCACGGTTCGCTGCAAGGAGATTTGGTTCCGCTGGTCGCATCTCGCTTGCTGGCCGGCGATTTACTTGGTAGACACAGCTAGAGAAGCCGATCGGAGTGCATGGAAACTATCCGGCCCAGGTTCTAATCCTACGACAGAGGGAGGAGTGAGGAGTCCGACGGGATGCAAGGATCGGATCATCGGACGTTCGATATATCCCTAGTTCAAGTTCTTACGTTCCAGGAATCAGATTCGTACGGGAATAAACCTCTAGCATTCGTATCATATATATATCGATTAATCTAGAATTTTTTTTTGAAACTGATTAATCTAGAATTTGGTTATACCATTATATATGTACCGTTTTGCATTGCCTCTCCAAACAGTTTAGCGCTATCGCTTTCGCCCCCAGCCTCTTGGAAGATCAGATCAGATATTCTGATCGGCGATACCTAACCACAGGATGCATGGTGCCGCCTCGGGAAAACGACGAGACATATCTCCCTCGCTGCCGCCGGCAACCTGGAGCGTCACTGTTTCTTGGGAATCTCTGCAAGGAGATTTGATTCGCCTGGTCGCGTCGCGCTTGCTGGCAGACGATTTGCTAGACTACGTCCGTTTCCGCGTTGTCTGCCTGCACTGGCGATCAGAGACTCTCTCCCCGTGTGGCCGCAGCGTCCTGGATCCATGTTTCCACCCGCGCCGCTGGAAGATGTTCCCGGAGGGCCGTGGCCTTTATCCTGGACACCCCGAGCTGGGTGACTACATCCGCTTCTTCAACCTAGACTCGGGTGTCTTCGTCCGTGTCCGCCTCCCGCTCTTCAGGAACCATTGTATTCTTGATTCGGTCCATGGCTTATTGCTCCTCCAGAGGGACGAAGACGCAGCCATCCGACTCCTCCATCCTTTCACGGGTGACATCGTTGAGCTTCCACGGCTCAGCACCCTCGCCTCACAAAATCCAGAGGGATCAAAGTGTTTGCTCACGCTCGATTCGATGAGATACATCTCTACTTGTGCTTCCTTTGTTGCAGGAGCCATCACCGTTTTGCTCACCTTCAATATGTATGATTGTGTGGGTGTTGCTACCTCCCTAGATACGCAATGGACACTCCTAAGTTGTACATGCCCAGGGTCATATAGCAATGGACCATTACCAATACACGGAAAGATATATGTGGTTTCCGCCACTACTAACACTAAGGAAGCTGCACCACGGATTTTTGAGATGGAGGCACATCGCCATCAAGACCCATCAAAGTTGATCTTCACATGCCCGACAGAGAAGCACCTACGCGATTGCAATTTGGTAGAGTATGGCTCGGAGATCTTAGTGGTTGCACATGATGACATTCGACAGACCCATATAACAGTTTATAGGCTTGCTGACCTTGTCTCGGGAAATTTTACTCCGGTAACGAACATTGGTGAAAACGCTATCTTCATGGGACCAAGGAGTATTTGTGTTTCTTCCAGGGCATTTCCAATGATTAAGGCCAATACTATTGTGTACTTCCACCCACAAAAGGGCTATTTTGAGCAATACAATATCAGTCGTCGTACCTGTTCACCAGTTATGGACGAGTGCAGCATTAATGGTCTTGCACAAGGCCCTCGTAGCATCATATCCCATATCTTGACATGTTGCTCTAATAGGCATTGGTACGTATCCAGATATAGGTTGCTTTTCATGCATAATAGTAAACACATTGATATATTATATACTTGGTTAACTATCATTGCCTTTTCTGTAATTATAGGAACAAAGGAGAAGATTACACATATAATAAAACAGGAGGTCCATCACCTGAGTGGAAGGTGAAGAAAGAGTTTCGAGCTGGGCGACATGTATGTCAATCTTACTCATTCTTCTTGATATTTAGAGATTTTTCAAAAGACGGTCGCTCCTTCCTGAGAGTGCCGTGAAAGGAGTGTTGTCGTTCTAAGAATGTCACTTATGTTAGTTGACTGCTAGAGTGCTAGTTCATCATTAATTATTATTTAGAAAGACTATTAAGCCCTTGTTGTGTTTTTTGAAGATCTACTATTACATAATTATTATAGTAATGTTAGTTATAACAAATTTTCTTTAATTCAAAAATTTAGTACCATGATTGCTAGAAATAACAGATTTAAATCTGGGGTTTAATTCCCCTCTGTTCTCAGTCTATTAATATTTATATTTATTAGTGTGCATATGTGAAAAAAAGTGTATCTGTCACAACTCATGAATAGCTTGCAGGCTAAACCTGTAGTGCAAATCAAGTATGAATGCACTGAATAAGCACGTAATGCATGTGCCTTGGTAGGATCGACCAAATGCATCATAATTATGCAATGCATAATACTCGCTCAGAAACCAGCCTAGCCAAACAAACCGTCTTGTTGCTATATATATACTCATTCTAAAAATTCAACAAAGGGCACAATAGTATTTCTACAAGTGATTGAGCACTCAATTAGTGGTCAACTCATGTGACGTTTTTTTAACAGCGACACTCATTCCATGAAATTCTCGAAACGACATAATTTGATGACATTCTCAGAAAATGGCAATGTCAATTTGATGGAATTTAAGCACTCTAAAATATAAAACTAGGATGTACTATTACATCGTGCACTATTTTTAAATTTGGATCTAAGGTCTTCTGCTTCAGTATGATAGTACGGCTCTAAACTCCATCGATAAAACAAGAAGATGAAAAAAACAGTATTTCAAGTCTTGGTAGCTGGCTTTCTCTACGATGATGCATGTTCCCCTTTCCTATGGTTATTTGATCATATTCTGCTATTAGCGATGCTGGTTGTATCATCTCTGTGACTTCTTTTATGCTCATGTCTTTTTATTTTCCTCCTAGGCCTAGGCAAAGCTAGTGATGGACAACTTTCATCCTTGCAAGTCAAAGAAGAGAGGAGTCTTTGTTGATAGAGAAAGTTTGTCACTGAAATACGCAAACGAGATTGTTCTAGTATGGGATCCATCCCGTGGCAAGCTACGTGAGCGGCGATGGGGAGACAACAAATTAATTTTGTTACATATTTAATTATACGATGGGCTGTACCATGTGAACCGTGTTTTCGATGGTTACTTCTCTGTGGTTTTCTCAGCTAAATACATTTAGAGGATCTTGGTACTGGGCGAGCGATGCTACGCGTACGATCGTTTTCCCGTCCGATGCGTGTACGACGTCTAGTTAAACACGCATGGCTGCCACCCTGCCTTTGATTATCCAATCCAGAAGAGGAGTTAAGAGAGGCAGATTAAGCGACGTCTAGCCGTACGTTTGTCGTACACAAAAGTGTCTTACGCAAGGACTTTCGGGGCTGCCGGGGTCAGGATCCTGAAGCTAGGAATTGTTGCCTTGTCATATTTTGGGTAGAGGCTGAGCGCTCCTTGGGGCGCCACCTCGCCGGTACCACGCATCCCAGTTTTAGATTATATATACTGCTAAAATAAGAACTAAAGTTTATTGCCAGTTTAAAATTAAACATGGGAAGGAATACATCTGGTGTACAAACTTCATTAAGAAAACTGTATATAGCAGGTTAAGCGTAGACTATAATAAAAGGACATTAGCACCTACTAAAAAATGCTGATATGACAACAAAGGAAAACATATGGACATTAGATAAAACTAGGAAGATATGGTGCGGCGACATGCCGCACCCGTGGGATGACAATCTAGGAACAACATCTACAATATCAAGTATATACAATATGAAAAGATACCTAATGATGGATTTAACTATACTGATTAAAATCTATATAAGCTTCAAGATATTGCCAATTTATTTTTAAAAATGAAGGAGCATATATGTTTGTATATTTTATGTTCCTGCACATTTCGTGTATAAAAAAGAAATATAGTGCACCCCAAAAATAACGTACAAATACAAATCAATTCTAAAAAGACAATATATCTAACACAGCAAATTTGTGTTCCATGGAAATTTGTCATGTGCATACTTGCACATGCAGGCACGTACACACACCAAGCTAGCTAGGTACCCATGAGGTCAAGACTCGCGTGAATGCATACCAAATAACCTCGAATGAGATTGTGATTTCTCTTCAACTATTGTATGCTTTTATATGGATACAGTTTTATTTCCCAAGTATTTTTCTTCACATAATAACAACATAAACACTACAGGAATTTTACAATACGCCGACGGCCAACAGTCCTCGGCGTAGGCTTAATTGCCGTCGGCGTAGTCTACGCCGAGGGCTGCTCTTGGCGTAGCTCCTCGGCGTAGATGCCCCTCGGTGTAGCTCTATTTGACTGTCGGTGTAGCTTCTTCCCTCGGCGTAGTCTATGTCGACGGCTTTGCCCTCGGCGTAGCCCCGTCGGCATAGTTTATAATTTTTTTAAAAAAAGTTAGAATTTTTTAGAATTATTTTTTTGAATTTTTTGAATCTTTGAATTGTTTGACTCGCTAATCTCTCAATTAGAATATTTTTTACACTAGTTACACTTAATCTTTGGTCAAATTTAAGTCTTGGTCAAAATTCCCGATCGGTCATCCATCCTCACACTACTCCACCTCCAGGATGTTTAACTTCTCTGTTCTATCCGGATGAGTGTCCACGAAGCAAATTATACCTTATTGATAATACTACCATATCAATCCTATTAACCCTTATACCAATATATCACACATCATTGGTTTTAAATTTCCAAACTATATATTAAGTAAACAACAATAAATAAGTAATAAATATATTGAATTCGAGACTATATAATAAGTAAATAAAAATGAATAATTAATAAATATATTGAATAATTTATATCTTTAAATCTGTAAATCGGAATTTGACAAATTCAAAATATGACATCCATATGTAATATTTTTATGTTTTATTTAATTTTTTGAATTTCTTATGCTCGTTTTTGAATTTAATGTATCATCAGTGATATCTCGAACTAATGAGATTTACATTGAAAAAATCATAAACAATTCAAAAAAATCAAAAAAAGGAAAAACCTTCACACATAGTCTTCTTATGTCAAATACTAACGAGTCCACTTGATAAATAAGTTCTACATAGTTTTCTTATACCATACCCCCGCTTTACCCCGTTAACCCTCGCTTTACCTCGTTGATAAACGGCGGGCATGAACCTTCTTAGCTAGGGGTCGAATTTTGCAAAACTCTTTGTGTATCTCTAAATAAAATAACATGTTGTGTATCTAAAAGTGATTTTTTGAAAAAATCATGAGGAAGCCTTGATGGAGCTGTAGTTCAAATTTACCCCGCTTCCTGCTGAATTGGCAAGAGTTTGTCTTTTTTGTGCAAGGTTAATGCAAAGCTTCACACACACAAATAATGGGTGATATATACATAAAATGTGTCCTAATATTGTTTAAAATTATGGTGGTCTAGTTTTGTAATGTATTTTCAGTACTTCCTTCACAAAAAACCCAATTTTGACACTTAGAAAATGGAAATTGATTTCTTTTATGCATAGAAAATGAAAACTCCCAATATGAACTTTGTTTGCCATCCCAATATACACACATGTGCACAATATGGTGTCATTGAACAAATTATTCTATGATTTGGGTCATGACCTAGCTCAAGTGGCTTGAAAGCCATGAAACTTCGTACATGACAGGTCATTTCTGAGAAGGGGTTTCTATAATATTTGCAATAGTCCAAGTTTATTATTTTTCCTCACAACTACGTAACATAAAATGACACAATGCGAAGGCTTTACATTTTTTTGAATTTTCTTAAACTTCTTATGCTCGATTCAAAATACGGTCGAAACGGCGGGCATGAACCTTCTTACTAGGGGTTGAATTTTGCAGAAATATTTATGGATCTATGATAAAACATCTACTTGTGAACCTGAAAATGATTTTTTGAAAAAATCATGGGCAAACTATGATACAGCTGTAGTTCAAATTTACCTTGCTTCCTACTGAATCGGTAAGAGTTTGTCTTTTTTGTGAAAGGTTAATGCAAAGCTTCATACACACAAAAAATGGTGATATATACGTAAAATGTGTCCTACTATTGTTGAAAATTAGGGTGGTATAATTTGTTAAGTGTTTTCAGCACTTCCTTCACAAAAAACCCAATCTTGACACTTAGAAAATGGAAATTGATTTTTTATGCATAGAAATGGAAAACTCCCAATATGAACTTTGTTTGCCATCCCAATATGCACACATGTGCACAATATGGGGTCATTGAACAAATTATTCTATGATTTGGGTCATGACCTAGCTCAAGTGGCTTGAAAGCCATGAAACTTCGTACATGACAGGTCATTTCTGAGAAGGGGTTTCTATAATATTTGCAATAGTCCAAGTTTATTATAACTAGGTCCCATAACATGACACAATGTGAAGGTTTTATATTTTTTGCTTTTAAAAATCTGTTAGGCTCGATTTAAAATGCGGTCAAAACGGCGGGCATAAACCTTCTTAGCTAGGGGTTGAATTTTACAGAACTATTAATGGATATCTGATAAAACTTCTACTTTTGAACCTGAAAATGATTTTTTAGAAAAAACATGGGCAAACTATGATGCGGCTCTAGTTCAAATTTTCTCGACTTCCAGCTGAATCAAAACCCTAAATCCCTAAACAGAAAATCCTAATTAATTAATTAATTAGTTCTAAATTTTAGAAGGTTTAGATGAATAGATCTTATTTTTCTGCAAATTTTGATATATTATTTGTATTTTTGTGAATTAAAATAATTTAGTTATGATTTTTCTAAGATTAATGTGGTAAAATGGAAAATAGCTATGCCGAGGGCATTGTCGTCGGCGTAGCTATCTTACGCCGACGGCTGTTCTACGCCGACGACCAATTTCATGGGCTGCCTGGTTCATGGCCTACGCCAACGGCACCGACGTTTGGCCGTCGGCGTAGGCGCTGGCCGTCGACGTATTGCGTCATTCCCGTAGTGAAATTAATAGTTCACATTCAGATTTTAAGTGGAATCCAAAGGTAAACGATATTCATACTTGCAAAATCTTAAACCATCACTAGTGGGGACAGGGCCTCCAGTCCTGGCCCGTAAAGGCCTTTGGTCCCGGTTTGAAACCGGGACTCTAGAGGCGGGACTAAAGGCTAAACCTTTAGTCCCGGCCCGGTTACCAGCCGGGACTGGAGGGTGTCCACGTGGTCGCCTCCGAGCGCATCCAGGGCAGGACCTTTAGTCCCGGTTTGTAACATAGACTGGGACTAAAGGCATCTACAGATTTTGTTTTTTCCTTTAGGGTTTTAGGGTTTACGTGTTCGGGGGATTAACGTGATGCCTCGTTTGGTGCCTGGTTTGGTGTTCGGGAATTAGTTTATGCATATATATAAGATTAATTTATCTTACAAGCGAGCATATATATACAATTATATGGAGATCAAAATTATCGGGACTAAAGCCCGTCTATTCGATTACATGGACCAACATCAGTAATGGCCCCTAGCTACACTAAATCGTCCTTTGTCATCTATAGCTTTCGTCCTCAGAAAGGTCGCTAGCTCCTCTGCAACAGCAATCGCGTGTTGCTCTGGTAGGTACTTCTCCCTCATGGCCGTGTACTATATAAGAAGAGGAGATGAATATGAATATCAATCATGATAACAAAGAATGACAGGTAAAAATAGAGGTGTGAATGTTCATTGCTTATATCGTATCTGTAATCCTTGTGCTCAGAGGTAAACGTGCGAATGGTCTCGCAAACATAGTATCCGCATAGATGCGTCCCCCGTGGCTGCTGGTCGCACTTTACGAGAATAGAATATATATAATCAAAATAATAATTTAGCATCATAAATGTATTGAAAATAGAAGTATATCATACTACTACTTACCTGAGCCGCTCTAAAGGTCAGCTTCTCATGCTCGATACCGTCAGTCACGCACTTGAACCGCTTCCAAACCCTGCCCGACAAGAAAAATGATTTGTTAAGTTTTTCATTAATTGATATATCAGAAAATCATCGAAAGAGACCGATAGAGCGCAAGAATGATTGAAATTACCCTTGGAGCATATCCTGCAGGCTTTGGAACTGTTCCAAGGGTCTCGATAATGGGTCGAAGGCATCAACTCTTCCCTTATCAATTTGAATGTCCAACAGAATCCAGTGGTAGCTGCACATGTATATATACATATGTGTCAGTAACTTATCAATTACACTTATAAGTGAATGGACACAACAGAGTAAGACCCTCACCTGAAGTTGTATGGAAACAGTATGTGGTCACAGAAATTTTGATCTGTTAGAAACCTTAGAAGGTTTTCCTCCGTCTCCTTGGGGTTATCAGTTAGCGTCGTTATATGTATTTTATCTGGGTCAATAAACCCAATATTTAGGATGTTCCTACTTTTACATTCAAGAATCTTCATTCTGCATAATAGAGTACAAGTCAGAACGGAACAAGTTATATGTAGACAATGAATTGAATTAACTGAACAAGTTATATGTAGACAACGAATTGAAAAACTTACAGACAATAGCAACTCATAAGCGATTTGTCGAGGGCGTCGGCATTGTACATCTGGAAGAGTTCATCAAAGTCGATATGGATGTCTTCGGGACGGCCGTAGTATTCCCGTGGGACACGCACCACGATCATCGTTCTCCCATTATTTGCTTCACTTAAGTACCATGTATGCAAGTAACGCATATTTGTTGGGAGATCATCAAACTTATCTTTGCTGACCAAAGGCGCTCCCATGACAAACTGTGGCTTAGGGGCTATCACAGCCTTGGGTAACCTGTCATCTTGGGAAGCCAGAACGTCTTCAACCGGGATACCCCATTCAGCCGCCCACTTCTTTGCTAATTCCAAATCTTGCCCCTGCACCAGAGAGGGAACATTCTCGGGTAACACCCTGAGGGGTGGGATCGACTGTTTGGCCTGTTGTCCAAGCTGAGGAACGTCTGATCTTTTTTTGCTTGTAGTTGAACTTGATTTGCTCCCACTTGCACTTGCACGTGATCTGCTCTTTTTCCCTTCCTTCTGCAATGTGCGTGTATAGTTGTCAGGCTTATGGTGTAAGTCATACTGTGATGGAAGGGTCATGAAGTATTTTGCATATGCTATTTGCTTCTCGGTGTATTCCGGGCGGGGCTCGGGTTCCTTCTTCTTCATCTGCGCATCATAATGTTCCTTTGCTATCCTGGTGTTTTCCTCGTCAGTACGATCATAAGGTCTGATAGGAAGATTAGCATGAGGTACCTTTGGGAGGGGCGACAGTTTGCGCTTTGGGGAGCTCCGTCGCTTAGAACTCATCGATGGAGCGTTCTTGCTGGCACGCTTCCGCTTAGTATCCTTAGCGGGCGGCGGCGGAGACGGCCGACCCAAGTCCGGTGGCGGTGATCGAGATGGACTCGTGTTGTGGTGGCCGTCGTCATGTGGAGGGCTTCGAGGTGATGGAGGTGTAGGTGACCTGCGACGACTCGGAGGCGGTGTTGTCCTTGGGGCCGAGCTGGAAGCTTGATGTAGTTCTTGTCCCATAGGATGACTCCACCCAGTACTTCTCCGAGTGTCCTCTCATCTTCGGGTCCAGCTATGTCGAGCTCCATATTATGAAACCCCGCCATGATTTCATCCACCCCGACTTTAGCAAAGCCAGCTGGAATCTCACGGCCATGCCAGCGTGCATCAGAGCCAGAAGGTAAAGCTTGTCCGACGGCCACCTTCATGGATATGTTCTTGAATTTCTGATGGAGTTCACATGATGTTGACTCCTTGATTCCATCCACGGGGTAGCCGGGACCGCCCTCTATCATTCTTCATGCATCGTCGGGCGGGGCCTCAGATTTAGCCACGCTGCTTTTCCGCTTAGATGGGGTGCCGGTAATATCGAGTGCAGGATCTTCCTGGCGCGCTACTCCTCTAAGCTCGTCAATCTGCTTCTGTTGCTCGTTAAGCCTGGCAAGCAACTGGTTGAACCTGTCATTCTCCTCATCCTGCTGTCGCTTCTTTGCTCTCGCTCGGCTTCTGTAAGTGTCTTGGTCTCTGGCAAACCCAAGCCACCACGGGTAAGAAGGACCAAAGCCTCGCGTTCGTCCTCCATGTTCGTCATTGCCACCTGGTCACCAGTTATGGACCAGTGCAGCATAAATGGCCTTGCACAAGGTCCTCGTAGCATTATTTGCCATATCTTGACATGCTGCTCTAACGTGCATTGGTATGTATATATGTCATATATGTAGGTTGATTTTCATGCATAATTGTAATTAAATACATTGTTATGTTATATACTTCGCTAATTATCATCGTCTTTTTTCTCTTTGTGCTTGTAGGAACAAAGGACAAGATTACACATATACGGAAACAGGAGGTCCATCAGCTGAGTGGAAGGTGAAGAAAGAGTTCCGAGCTGGGCCACAGGTATGTCACTCTTACGCATTCTCCTTACTATATAGAGGAAACTAGATGGATCTAGCCTGCTTTGCCATGTTGTTCTATGTTACTATCGCTTTAATTTTTTGGGTGGTCGGTATGTCACTGGCTTTATATGAGTTTTTTTAGTGCGAGTAGGCAAAATTTTCACCGTGTCACAACTTCACCAGCATGTTGCATAAAAAAAGGAAAATCACAAAGAACAAAAAATAACAGCTTCCGACTTCCCACAATCATGGCTGCAAAGATAACGTGACAACAAAAATAGCTACCATTGCATTGCTCACACAAACGGTCAAGACTCTAAAACCTTGTTGGTAGAATCTAATAAAGTAAAACAGTAGAAGAGAAAGAAGTGCCTTACAATCCAAATATGTTAAGAGTAGAAGAGGTTCCAAAAATAGATGTCATAGCATTGCTTATACATAACAAAAAATAAAGCTACCAATGCATCACCCACACATTTTACAACCCTTTAAATATATGTCGCGGCAATTTATTTTATATACTCATATACATCGATTCTTTGATGAATAAATTGCAACTCATAGGATCAGTTGCAATTTATATGTTATAACCTCATCCCGCGAACAATAATTTATATTTATCACTACCTCTTATCCATTCCCGTTCGCTCGTGGCGGGGGAGTAAGTAAAAATAGAGAAAACTCACATTGGGTTTAGGGATAATCAGGCTCGAACAAGCTTTAGTGCTAAAATAATAATAATAATTCATATTTTTCTCTGATTTAAACTTGCACAATTTTCTTGCCCACTCTTAAGTAAAATTAGTTCAGCATAAAAATAAGTCAAGAGATACCATATTTTCATAAAAGTTATATTATTTAGAACGTGAAGTGAAGTGGGCTCAGAATGAGAACTGAAGAAGTATTACCAGAATTTTTTATCCAATTCTTTAACTAAAATAGTGTATGTCGCTCCTTCTAAGAAAATCAAATCAAAAGACATCAATCTGATCAAGAGGCCAAAGCCAAATTTTCCAGCATATGGGACCATCGATAGTGACCTGCCACTCCTCCTAAGAAGCTCAAAGCTAGGGAGCTTAGGAGCTCTTAGAGGATTCTTAAAATGCCATCACAGGATCACAGTTTTACGAGAATACCATAAGTGTTGTCACTTTGGGAATGCCATCAAATGAGTGTTGTCGCTCCGAGAATGCCACTCTTGTTTGTTGAACGCTAGTTGACCGTTAATTGTCTTGTGGAAAGACTATTATGTCATTGCTGCATTTTTTACTGTTATATTATTATAGTAATGTTAGTTATTACAAATTAGTTTTATGTATACAAGTTTTGGTACGATGATTGTTAGAAATAACAGTGGGTTTTAATTTTCCTTTGTTCCCGCTCTAGTATTAATCTTTATGTTTATTGGTGTGTGTATGTGAAAACAAGTGTATGTGTCGCAGCTTGTTGCGTGCGAAACCTGTGGTACAAATCAAGTATGCATGCACTGATTTGGCACATGGTGCATGTGCGTTGGTGCAAGGATCGACCAAATACGACATGATTACTCATGCATAATAGTCGGTCGCATTTTTTTTTGAAAGCAACCACATATTTTATTAATAGAACATCAAGTTGCATGTGAGACACTAAAGCACAGATGCCATCAGCAACGCCTTTGTAGCGTTGATTACTTTTTTCAGTTAAAATTGCAATGTTTTGAATGCCTTGCTACCGTATTTTCTCTATGGTAGAACATAGTCACAATTTGTATGCTTTGATTTAAAGAAGTGCTAAAAGTTAATGAAAGCAAACAAGTATTTTGAATAGAGAGTAGAAAATCATTGACTGTACTTTTTTGGTCTAATATTACTATATGTGTAAGTAATCGATTCCATATATAAATCTGGTTATAATTTGTGGGCTCCGATAAATGCTTATGATCAATAGTACACTAGGGTCAGTATATTATGGATTGTTGTTTCAGGCATTAGTCTAACACATTTTATATATGGATTCTCCATCTATGCATATATGTATTGACATATATACTATTACATTTGGATGGTGTCATATGAACGATATGTGGTAATAACTGTTGCATATTCGAAATACATAATCAAGATATCATCGTTCTTATTAATCCATAGCAACACACGGCAGTTACCTAGTATATAGTAATTCCAAAAAAAATGCAAGAAGGGCATAGTAGTCTTTTCACAAGTGATTGAGCGCTCATGCTGGCAGTGAACTAATGGAAGTGGCATTCCCGGAACGATGACACGAGTTTGATGGAATACTCAGAACGAACGTATGTGATGACAGTCTCGGGAAATGGAAATCGTTTGATGGAATTTTAAAATTTTCCTCTAATATAGACAAGTAGGATGTACTAGTACATCGTGCATCATTTTTAAATTAGGATTTAAGGTCTTCTTCTTTAGTCTGATAGTGTATAGATATATAGCCCATCGGTCGTTTTAATATACAAGAAGATGAAAAAAGCACAATTTCAGTATATTATCCTTGTGGCTGGCTTTCTCTACGATGATGTGTGTTCTTCTTTCATATGGTTATTTGGTCATATTAGCGTTGCTGGTTGTATCATCCCCGTGACTTCTGTTATGCTCGTGTCTTATATTTTCCTCCTAGGCCTAAGCAAAGCTAGAGATGGACAACTTTCATCCTTGCAATCGAACAAGAGAGGAGTTTTTGCTGAAAGAGGAAGTCCGTTACTTAAATACACAAGCGAGATTGCTCTGTGGTGGTATCCATCCGGTGGCAAGCTATTTGAGGCGGCAGTGGATAGCAGAACGAACGAAACCTTAATTTTGTTACATTTCACTCCATAATTGGCAAACTATTTGGTACATTAGTTAGCCAACGTATCCTATATTATAGAAATATTTCAAAGAAGATGGGGATGGAGTTTTGGCTCCCTGGTCCATATACACCTGTTATATAGACCACTTATTCATGTCTCGATAGGGGATATTGTCAGAGTTCAATGCTGCAGAGGCAAGGAAAAATAGGTTATACATATCGCTTGTATTGTATGGGCCAAACATTGGCCGACGCAGATAACGTCTATGGACAGGAAGAGCCGTGGGCATTGATGAGGCATCTGCGCTCTGGCCCCGCGCTACAGGTTTTCTGCCGCGTCCTCCTACTCATGCGTGGTGACACGCATCTAACTTGTGGCTGAAAAAAGCAGGTCCACGACGGGAAAGGTCCCACCGAGGAAGCTTATTATGTCAAGCTTTATTCTTGTCCACATTTTTCTACTCCTTTCCTTTCTTCTTCATTCGACATTGCCCATCTCCTCACCGGTGTCGGTGAATCCTGCCTCGCTGCCGGTGTCCCTCCACCTCCTCCCGACTGCACCTCCCCTCCCACGCGACAGCTCAGTTATGTTGTTGAGACCTGCTTGCCGCTGCAAAGATGCCCCTGGACCTTCTCGCATCGCCTACCAGAATCAGAGCTGCAGGGGGATGTGGGAGGTGTGGCGGCAATGATGAGATGGCGCTACTGCGAGCAGCGGGCGGCGATGCGACAAAGAAACCCGGCCCGATGGCGCTGCGAAGCTGGCATTACTGAAGTCCTGGTCAACGGACCTGCGAACAGGCGTTCCGCGTTTCTTCGACCGGTGGTCGTCGAGTGGCGGATCTAGGATGAAATTGTTGGGTGCCAAGCTTAAAATTTCCCTATTAAATCTTGTATTTAAATAAATTTATATAAATTTTAGTAGCTAAAAGAAGATTTATATTTTTGGAGAGGGTGCCATGGCACCCCTACTGGATACGCCCCTACTCGTCGGTCCTGCGAACGCCGGCCGTTTTCCTGCCAGCGGCGGCCGCCGCCCGCCGGAGCTGCAAACGTAGGCCGGTTTTGCTGCCAGTAGGCCTCTGTCGGAGCTATGAACGCCGGCCGGTCGCGGCTGCTGCAAGGTGCAGCGAGCTTATTCTGTGGCGACGGGCAGCACGGCTGAACCAGCGGCGGTCAGGGACCTGGGCCATCGTCATAAATGCTATAGCTCGATCACCTTGGCCACAAGCTTGGCCACAAGCTTGGCCACGCCGTGTATGAGGCTGATCGGGAGTCCGCGCGCTTCGGCAACACAGTAATCAATGCCTGGTTAGCCACATGGATCCCCCTAGAGTCGCCTCACCACACGGTCTCGAAAGCCTCCATGACATCAGCCTTGATGATTGGCCAACAAGTAGCACAGAAACGATCAGTAAAGCCATCAGGCCCAAGGGCCTTGTCCAGCTCCTGAGAGCGGAACCCCCCCTCCCCACACACACACACACCTACTATGTGAAGAGCACCTCAAGCTCAGAGAGATCATGGGTCCACATCTCTAGAAAGTCAAAGTCTAAGCAAAATCCAAGCTTCGGGCAGGATCCCAAGAGCAGCTCATAGAAGGCATCCACAACCTTAGCCTTATCCTTATCCTCTTGGTCCGAGATGAGGACCCCGTCCACCTGGAGATGAGCAATGAAGTTCTTCCTCCTCCGATGATTGGCATGCAGATGCAAAGAAACAATGGTACGAGCATGTGTATCACATATTCTCACGACCCCTTTTGGTGTCTTGTTTCCATCCAGTTTGTTTTTCCTTCCAGGAGCAAAGAAACAATGATAAACATGTGAGACATATCTACAATGCATGATATATGCATTGTATGAACAAGCAAAATATCTAGAATACAAATTGCATGGTATTCATGGTACAAGAAACTGGAAAATTGTGATGATCCGGCATAAGTTGAGAGACAGATGAGAACTAGGCGGAGGCCTAGTGGCAGGATCACAGTGGTGGATCCCAACGAACCCGAGTTTGAATCCTATCAGGATCTAATTTTGGACACCTCACCCTAGTGGGCTTGTTTTATATAAGATATAAGAATATGGAGTGGAGATTTGGTGCACATGGGCACCAGTGATCCCACTTTTTTAACAAAAATTGAAAATCATATTTCTAAGTTTCAAAAAAATGTGCGGATGGATCACTAAGGCCCAGGAGACAAAAGCATTTTCCGTAAGAATATGCTGCTAAGGGCTAGTACTGGCAGTCTCATTTTTTTGAAGTTGAGAGACAACTCGCTAGCCTCTGATGCCCCCGACGCGGAATTCGTGCCGCGGGCTGATCCAACGCATGCGAGTCGAGGCGCGTATTGAGGGGACCTCCTATAGCACGCCCAAAGTGTGCACTATTCGGTCCCGGGAGTCCCTATTCATCGCTCTATGTGTTGCTTCGGGCGTCAACGCCCGAAGGCGCTCTGGGTGGGCCGGTCCAATTAGGACGAGTTTTTTTCTTTTTTCTTCTATTTCCTTTATTTGTAAATTTCGAATATTAGGTGAATTAAAAAAATGCTCAGATACAAAAATTTATTTTGAAAAACTGTTCAGATTAAAACTTGTTCAATTTGAAATTTGTTTAATTTCGAATTTCATGTTCAAACTCGAATTTGTTCAAATTTAAATTTGTTCAAACTCGAATTTGTTCAAATTCGAATTTGTTCAGATTTGAATTTGTTCAAACTTGATTTTGTTCAGATTCGAATTTGTTCAAACTCGAATTTGTTCAGATTCAATTTTATTCAAATTTGAATTTGTTCAAAAATAAAACTGTTCAAAAATAAAACTATTCAAAATTTGTTTAAAAATAAAATTGTTCAGTATTTTTAAAATAAAATAAAAATAAAAGTAGAAAACTCAAGGAAAACCGATAAAAAACAATAAAAGCAAAGGAACCAGAAACCAGGAATCTAGGAAAAACAAAAAATAATAAAATGTCTAATGGGCTGGCCCACGTTGGAGAATAGAGAAGGGAGTGAGTGTGCGTCAACTCGAAATCCATCACAACGGGCGTAGACTAGGGATCTCCATTCGGTCCCGCGTCTAAAGATATTCTGTTGGGCCTGGCCCATTTGATCATTTAGCTGCACCGCATCCGCTGACACGTGTTGCGCTGTTTCTGGCATTTTCTTGTGAGTTTCGGAATTAATGTTTGATTGCTTCGTTAAAATATTTGACTGCTTCTAATCACTCTGAACACTTTTTGAATTTGAACGAATTTTGTATGAACTAAAAATGAATCTGAACAAATTTCTAATATGAACAAAATTTAAATTTGAACAATTTTCGAATTTGAACACTTTTCAAATTTGAACAAATTTTGTATATGAACAAAATTCGAATTTGAATAATTTTCAAATTTAAACAATTTTTGAGTTTGAACAAATTTCGTATGTGCACAAAAAAGGAATTTGAACAACTTTCGTATATGAACAAAATTAATTTGAACAGATTTTGAAATGAAAATCTGAACAAATATTTAAACCCAGAAAAAAACCACAAAAAATCTGAGAACCGAGGAAAACCATGAAAAACAAAACAAAAATCACTTAAAACGAAAAATTACAAATAAACAGCAGAACCCGGTGTTAATGGGCCGGCTCAGAAATGAGCTCCACGCGTTGAGCGATGTATAGGAAACGTCCAGACCAGGTCTAGCCGCTCAACACGGCCGCCGGCAACCCGGAGCTCCACGGTTCGCTGCAAGGAGATTTGGTTCCGCTGGTCGCATCTCGCTTGCTGGCCGGCGATTTACTTGGTAGACACAGCTAGAGAAGCCGATCGGAGTGCATGGAAACTATCCGGCCCAGGTTCTAATCCTACGACAGAGGGAGGAGTGAGGAGTCCGACGGGATGCAAGGATCGGATCATCGGACGTTCGATATATCCCTAGTTCAAGTTCTTACGTTCCAGGAATCAGATTCGTACGGGAATAAACCTCTAGCATTCGTATCATATATATATCGATTAATCTAGAATTTTTTTTTGAAACTGATTAATCTAGAATTTGGTTATACCATTATATATGTACCGTTTTGCATTGCCTCTCCAAACAGTTTAGCGCTATCGCTTTCGCCCCCAGCCTCTTGGAAGATCAGATCAGATATTCTGATCGGCGATACCTAACCACAGGATGCATGGTGCCGCCTCGGGAAAACGACGAGACATATCTCCCTCGCTGCCGCCGGCAACCTGGAGCGTCACTGTTTCTTGGGAATCTCTGCAAGGAGATTTGATTCGCCTGGTCGCGTCGCGCTTGCTGGCAGACGATTTGCTAGACTACGTCCGTTTCCGCGTTGTCTGCCTGCACTGGCGATCAGAGACTCTCTCCCCGTGTGGCCGCAGCGTCCTGGATCCATGTTTCCACCCGCGCCGCTGGAAGATGTTCCCGGAGGGCCGTGGCCTTTATCCTGGACACCCCGAGCTGGGTGACTACATCCGCTTCTTCAACCTAGACTCGGGTGTCTTCGTCCGTGTCCGCCTCCCGCTCTTCAGGAACCATTGTATTCTTGATTCGGTCCATGGCTTATTGCTCCTCCAGAGGGACGAAGACGCAGCCATCCGACTCCTCCATCCTTTCACGGGTGACATCGTTGAGCTTCCACGGCTCAGCACCCTCGCCTCACAAAATCCAGAGGGATCAAAGTGTTTGCTCACGCTCGATTCGATGAGATACATCTCTACTTGTGCTTCCTTTGTTGCAGGAGCCATCACCGTTTTGCTCACCTTCAATATGTATGATTGTGTGGGTGTTGCTACCTCCCTAGATACGCAATGGACACTCCTAAGTTGTACATGCCCAGGGTCATATAGCAATGGACCATTACCAATACACGGAAAGATATATGTGGTTTCCGCCACTACTAACACTAAGGAAGCTGCACCACGGATTTTTGAGATGGAGGCACATCGCCATCAAGACCCATCAAAGTTGATCTTCACATGCCCGACAGAGAAGCACCTACGCGATTGCAATTTGGTAGAGTATGGCTCGGAGATCTTAGTGGTTGCACATGATGACATTCGACAGACCCATATAACAGTTTATAGGCTTGCTGACCTTGTCTCGGGAAATTTTACTCCGGTAACGAACATTGGTGAAAACGCTATCTTCATGGGACCAAGGAGTATTTGTGTTTCTTCCAGGGCATTTCCAATGATTAAGGCCAATACTATTGTGTACTTCCACCCACAAAAGGGCTATTTTGAGCAATACAATATCAGTCGTCGTACCTGTTCACCAGTTATGGACGAGTGCAGCATTAATGGTCTTGCACAAGGCCCTCGTAGCATCATATCCCATATCTTGACATGTTGCTCTAATAGGCATTGGTACGTATCCAGATATAGGTTGCTTTTCATGCATAATAGTAAACACATTGATATATTATATACTTGGTTAACTATCATTGCCTTTTCTGTAATTATAGGAACAAAGGAGAAGATTACACATATAATAAAACAGGAGGTCCATCACCTGAGTGGAAGGTGAAGAAAGAGTTTCGAGCTGGGCGACATGTATGTCAATCTTACTCATTCTTCTTGATATTTAGAGATTTTTCAAAAGACGGTCGCTCCTTCCTGAGAGTGCCGTGAAAGGAGTGTTGTCGTTCTAAGAATGTCACTTATGTTAGTTGACTGCTAGAGTGCTAGTTCATCATTAATTATTATTTAGAAAGACTATTAAGCCCTTGTTGTGTTTTTTGAAGATCTACTATTACATAATTATTATAGTAATGTTAGTTATAACAAATTTTCTTTAATTCAAAAATTTAGTACCATGATTGCTAGAAATAACAGATTTAAATCTGGGGTTTAATTCCCCTCTGTTCTCAGTCTATTAATATTTATATTTATTAGTGTGCATATGTGAAAAAAAGTGTATCTGTCACAACTCATGAATAGCTTGCAGGCTAAACCTGTAGTGCAAATCAAGTATGAATGCACTGAATAAGCACGTAATGCATGTGCCTTGGTAGGATCGACCAAATGCATCATAATTATGCAATGCATAATACTCGCTCAGAAACCAGCCTAGCCAAACAAACCGTCTTGTTGCTATATATATACTCATTCTAAAAATTCAACAAAGGGCACAATAGTATTTCTACAAGTGATTGAGCACTCAATTAGTGGTCAACTCATGTGACGTTTTTTTAACAGCGACACTCATTCCATGAAATTCTCGAAACGACATAATTTGATGACATTCTCAGAAAATGGCAATGTCAATTTGATGGAATTTAAGCACTCTAAAATATAAAACTAGGATGTACTATTACATCGTGCACTATTTTTAAATTTGGATCTAAGGTCTTCTGCTTCAGTATGATAGTACGGCTCTAAACTCCATCGATAAAACAAGAAGATGAAAAAAACAGTATTTCAAGTCTTGGTAGCTGGCTTTCTCTACGATGATGCATGTTCCCCTTTCCTATGGTTATTTGATCATATTCTGCTATTAGCGATGCTGGTTGTATCATCTCTGTGACTTCTTTTATGCTCATGTCTTTTTATTTTCCTCCTAGGCCTAGGCAAAGCTAGTGATGGACAACTTTCATCCTTGCAAGTCAAAGAAGAGAGGAGTCTTTGTTGATAGAGAAAGTTTGTCACTGAAATACGCAAACGAGATTGTTCTAGTATGGGATCCATCCCGTGGCAAGCTACGTGAGCGGCGATGGGGAGACAACAAATTAATTTTGTTACATATTTAATTATACGATGGGCTGTACCATGTGAACCGTGTTTTCGATGGTTACTTCTCTGTGGTTTTCTCAGCTAAATACATTTAGAGGATCTTGGTACTGGGCGAGCGATGCTACGCGTACGATCGTTTTCCCGTCCGATGCGTGTACGACGTCTAGTTAAACACGCATGGCTGCCACCCTGCCTTTGATTATCCAATCCAGAAGAGGAGTTAAGAGAGGCAGATTAAGCGACGTCTAGCCGTACGTTTGTCGTACACAAAAGTGTCTTACGCAAGGACTTTCGGGGCTGCCGGGGTCAGGATCCTGAAGCTAGGAATTGTTGCCTTGTCATATTTTGGGTAGAGGCTGAGCGCTCCTTGGGGCGCCACCTCGCCGGTACCACGCATCCCAGTTTTAGATTATATATACTGCTAAAATAAGAACTAAAGTTTATTGCCAGTTTAAAATTAAACATGGGAAGGAATACATCTGGTGTACAAACTTCATTAAGAAAACTGTATATAGCAGGTTAAGCGTAGACTATAATAAAAGGACATTAGCACCTACTAAAAAATGCTGATATGACAACAAAGGAAAACATATGGACATTAGATAAAACTAGGAAGATATGGTGCGGCGACATGCCGCACCCGTGGGATGACAATCTAGGAACAACATCTACAATATCAAGTATATACAATATGAAAAGATACCTAATGATGGATTTAACTATACTGATTAAAATCTATATAAGCTTCAAGATATTGCCAATTTATTTTTAAAAATGAAGGAGCATATATGTTTGTATATTTTATGTTCCTGCACATTTCGTGTATAAAAAAGAAATATAGTGCACCCCAAAAATGAACGTACAAATACAAATCAATTCTAAAAAGACAATATATCTAACACAGCAAATTTGTGTTCCATGGAAATTTGTCATGTGCATACTTGCACATGCAGGCACGTACACACACCAAGCTAGCTAGGTACCCATGAGGTCAAGACTCGCGTGAATGCATACCAAATAACCTCGAATGAGATTGTGATTTCTCTTCAACTATTGTATGCTTTTATATGGATACAGTTTTATTTCCCAAGTATTTTTCTTCACATAATAACAACATAAACACTACAGGAATTTTACAATACGCCGACGGCCAACAGTCCTCGGCGTAGGCTTAATTGCCGTCGGCGTAGTCTACGCCGAGGGCTGCTCTTGGCGTAGCTCCTCGGCGTAGATGCCCCTCGGTGTAGCTCTATTTGACTGTCGGTGTAGCTTCTTCCCTCGGCGTAGTCTATGTCGACGGCTTTGCCCTCGGCGTAGCCCCGTCGGCATAGTTTATAATTTTTTTAAAAAAAAGTTAGAATTTTTTAGAATTATTTTTTTGAATTTTTTTGAATCTTTGAATTGTTTGACTCGCTAATCTCTCAATTAGAATATTTTTTACACTAGTTACACTTAATCTTTGGTCAAATTTAAGTCTTGGTCAAAATTCCCGATCGGTCATCCATCCTCACACTACTCCACCTCCAGGATGTTTAACTTCTCTGTTCTATCCGGATGAGTGTCCACGAAGCAAATTATACCTTATTGATAATACTACCATATCAATCCTATTAACCCTTATACCAATATATCACACATCATTGGTTTTAAATTTCCAAACTATATATTAAGTAAACAACAATAAATAAGTAATAAATATATTGAATTCGAGACTATATAATAAGTAAATAAAAATGAATAATTAATAAATATATTGAATAATTTATATCTTTAAATCTGTAAATCGGAATTTGACAAATTCAAAATATGACATCCATATGTAATATTTTTATGTTTTATTTAATTTTTTGAATTTCTTATGCTCGTTTTTGAATTTAATGTATCATCAGTGATATCTCGAACTAATGAGATTTACATTGAAAAAATCATAAACAATTCAAAAAAATCAAAAAAAGGAAAAACCTTCACACATAGTCTTCTTATGTCAAATACTAACGAGTCCACTTGATAAATAAGTTCTACATAGTTTTCTTATACCATACCCCCGCTTTACCCCGTTAACCCTCGCTTTACCTCGTTGATAAACGGCGGGCATGAACCTTCTTAGCTAGGGGTCGAATTTTGCAAAACTCTTTGTGTATCTCTAAATAAAATAACATGTTGTGTATCTAAAAGTGATTTTTTGAAAAAATCATGAGGAAGCCTTGATGGAGCTGTAGTTCAAAAATACCCCGCTTCCTGCTGAATTGGCAAGAGTTTGTCTTTTTTGTGCAAGGTTAATGCAAAGCTTCACACACACAAATAATGGGTGATATATACATAAAATGTGTCCTAATATTGTTTAAAATTATGGTGGTCTAGTTTTGTAATGTATTTTCAGTACTTCCTTCACAAAAAACCCAATTTTGACACTTAGAAAATGGAAATTGATTTCTTTTATGCATAGAAAATGAAAACTCCCAATATGAACTTTGTTTGCCATCCCAATATACACACATGTGCACAATATGGTGTCATTGAACAAATTATTCTATGATTTGGGTCATGACCTAGCTCAAGTGGCTTGAAAGCCATGAAACTTCGTACATGACAGGTCATTTCTGAGAAGGGGTTTCTATAATATTTGCAATAGTCCAAGTTTATTATTTTTCCTCACAACTACGTAACATAAAATGACACAATGCGAAGGCTTTACATTTTTTTGAATTTTCTTAAACTTCTTATGCTCGATTCAAAATACGGTCGAAACGGCGGGCATGAACCTTCTTAGCTAGGGGTTGAATTTTGCAGAAATATTTATGGATCTATGATAAAACATCTACTTGTGAACCTGAAAATGATTTTTTGAAAAAATCATGGGCAAACTATGATACAGCTGTAGTTCAAATTTACCTTGCTTCCTACTGAATCGGTAAGAGTTTGTCTTTTTTGTGAAAGGTTAATGCAAAGCTTCATACACACAAAAAATGGTGATATATACGTAAAATGTGTCCTACTATTGTTGAAAATTAGGGTGGTATAATTTGTTAAGTGTTTTCAGCACTTCCTTCACAAAAAACCCAATCTTGACACTTAGAAAATGGAAATTGATTTTTTATGCATAGAAATGGAAAACTCCCAATATGAACTTTGTTTGCCATCCCAATATGCACACATGTGCACAATATGGGGTCATTGAACAAATTATTCTATGATTTGGGTCATGACCTAGCTCAAGTGGCTTGAAAGCCATGAAACTTCGTACATGACAGGTCATTTCTGAGAAGGGGTTTCTATAATATTTGCAATAGTCCAAGTTTATTATAACTAGGTCCCATAACATGACACAATGTGAAGGTTTTATATTTTTTGCTTTTAAAAATCTGTTAGGCTCGATTTAAAATGCGGTCAAAACGGCGGGCATAAACCTTCTTAGCTAGGGGTTGAATTTTACAGAACTATTAATGGATATCTGATAAAACTTCTACTTTTGAACCTGAAAATGATTTTTTAGAAAAAACATGGGCAAACTATGATGCGGCTCTAGTTCAAATTTTCTCGACTTCCAGCTGAATCAAAACCCTAAATCCCTAAACAGAAAATCCTAATTAATTAATTAATTAGTTCTAAATTTTAGAAGGTTTAGATGAATAGATCTTATTTTTCTGCAAATTTTGATATATTATTTGTATTTTTGTGAATTAAAATAATTTAGTTATGATTTTTCTAAGATTAATGTGGTAAAATGGAAAATAGCTATGCCGAGGGCATTGTCGTCGGCGTAGCTATCTTACGCCGACGGCTGTTCTACGCCGACGACCAATTTCATGGGCTGCCTGGTTCATGGCCTACGCCAACGGCACCGACGTTTGGCCGTCGGCGTAGGCGCTGGCCGTCGACGTATTGCGTCATTCCCGTAGTGAAATTAATAGTTCACATTCAGATTTTAAGTGGAATCCAAAGGTAAACGATATTCATACTTGCAAAATCTTAAACCATCACTAGTGGGGACAGGGCCTCCAGTCCTGGCCCGTAAAGGCCTTTGGTCCCGGTTTGAAACCGGGACTCTAGAGGCGGGACTAAAGGCTAAACCTTTAGTCCCGGCCCGGTTACCAGCCGGGACTGGAGGGTGTCCACGTGGTCGCCTCCGAGCGCATCCAGGGCAGGACCTTTAGTCCCGGTTTGTAACATAGACTGGGACTAAAGGCATCTACAGATTTTGTTTTTTCCTTTAGGGTTTTAGGGTTTACGTGTTCGGGGGATTAACGTGATGCCTCGTTTGGTGCCTGGTTTGGTGTTCGGGAATTAGTTTATGCATATATATAAGATTAATTTATCTTACAAGCGAGCATATATATACAATTATATGGAGATCAAAATTATCGGGACTAAAGCCCGTCTATTCGATTACATGGACCAACATCAGTAATGGCCCCTAGCTACACTAAATCGTCCTTTGTCATCTATAGCTTTCGTCCTCAGAAAGGTCGCTAGCTCCTCTGCAACAGCAATCGCGTGTTGCTCTGGTAGGTACTTCTCCCTCATGGCCGTGTACTATATAAGAAGAGGAGATGAATATGAATATCAATCATGATAACAAAGAATGACAGGTAAAAATAGAGGTGTGAATGTTCATTGCTTATATCGTATCTGTAATCCTTGTGCTCAGAGGTAAACGTGCGAATGGTCTCGCAAACATAGTATCCGCATAGATGCGTCCCCCGTGGCTGCTGGTCGCACTTTACGAGAATAGAATATATATAATCAAAATAATAATTTAGCATCATAAATGTATTGAAAATAGAAGTATATCATACTACTACTTACCTGAGCCGCTCTAAAGGTCAGCTTCTCATGCTCGATACCGTCAGTCACGCACTTGAACCGCTTCCAAACCCTGCCCGACAAGAAAAATGATTTGTTAAGTTTTTCATTAATTGATATATCAGAAAATCATCGAAAGAGACCGATAGAGCGCAAGAATGATTGAAATTACCCTTGGAGCATATCCTGCAGGCTTTGGAACTGTTCCAAGGGTCTCGATAATGGGTCGAAGGCATCAACTCTTCCCTTATCAATTTGAATGTCCAACAGAATCCAGTGGTAGCTGCACATGTATATATACATATGTGTCAGTAACTTATCAATTACACTTATAAGTGAATGGACACAACAGAGTAAGACCCTCACCTGAAGTTGTATGGAAACAGTATGTGGTCACAGAAATTTTGATCTGTTAGAAACCTTAGAAGGTTTTCCTCCGTCTCCTTGGGGTTATCAGTTAGCGTCGTTATATGTATTTTATCTGGGTCAATAAACCCAATATTTAGGATGTTCCTACTTTTACATTCAAGAATCTTCATTCTGCATAATAGAGTACAAGTCAGAACGGAACAAGTTATATGTAGACAATGAATTGAATTAACTGAACAAGTTATATGTAGACAACGAATTGAAAAACTTACAGACAATAGCAACTCATAAGCGATTTGTCGAGGGCGTCGGCATTGTACATCTGGAAGAGTTCATCAAAGTCGATATGGATGTCTTCGGGACGGCCGTAGTATTCCCGTGGGACACGCACCACGATCATCGTTCTCCCATTATTTGCTTCACTTAAGTACCATGTATGCAAGTAACGCATATTTGTTGGGAGATCATCAAACTTATCTTTGCTGACCAAAGGCGCTCCCATGACAAACTGTGGCTTAGGGGCTATCACAGCCTTGGGTAACCTGTCATCTTGGGAAGCCAGAACGTCTTCAACCGGGATACCCCATTCAGCCGCCCACTTCTTTGCTAATTCCAAATCTTGCCCCTGCACCAGAGAGGGAACATTCTCGGGTAACACCCTGAGGGGTGGGATCGACTGTTTGGCCTGTTGTCCAAGCTGAGGAACGTCTGATCTTTTTTTGCTTGTAGTTGAACTTGATTTGCTCCCACTTGCACTTGCACGTGATCTGCTCTTTTTCCCTTCCTTCTGCAATGTGCGTGTATAGTTGTCAGGCTTATGGTGTAAGTCATACTGTGATGGAAGGGTCATGAAGTATTTTGCATATGCTATTTGCTTCTCGGTGTATTCCGGGCGGGGCTCGGGTTCCTTCTTCTTCATCTGCGCATCATAATGTTCCTTTGCTATCCTGGTGTTTTCCTCGTCAGTACGATCATAAGGTCTGATAGGAAGATTAGCATGAGGTACCTTTGGGAGGGGCGACAGTTTGCGCTTTGGGGAGCTCCGTCGCTTAGAACTCATCGATGGAGCGTTCTTGCTGGCACGCTTCCGCTTAGTATCCTTAGCGGGCGGCGGCGGAGACGGCCGACCCAAGTCCGGTGGCGGTGATCGAGATGGACTCGTGTTGTGGTGGCCGTCGTCATGTGGAGGGCTTCGAGGTGATGGAGGTGTAGGTGACCTGCGACGACTCGGAGGCGGTGTTGTCCTTGGGGCCGAGCCTGGAAGCTTGATGTAGTTCTTGTCCCATAGGATGACTCCACCCAGTACTTCTCCGAGTGTCCTCTCATCTTCGGGTCCAGCTATGTCGAGCTCCATATTATGAAACCCCGCCATGATTTCATCCACCCCGACTTTAGCAAAGCCAGCTGGAATCTCACGGCCATGCCAGCGTGCATCAGAGCCAGAAGGTAAAGCTTGTCCGACGGCCACCTTCATGGATATGTTCTTGAATTTCTGATGGAGTTCACATGATGTTGACTCCTTGATTCCATCCACGGGGTAGCCGGGACCGCCCTCTATCATTCTTCATGCATCGTCGGGCGGGGCCTCAGATTTAGCCACGCTGCTTTTCCGCTTAGATGGGGTGCCGGTAATATCGAGTGCAGGATCTTCCTGGCGCGCTACTCCTCTAAGCTCGTCAATCTGCTTCTGTTGCTCGTTAAGCCTGGCAAGCAACTGGTTGAACCTGTCATTCTCCTCATCCTGCTGTCGCTTCTTTGCTCTCGCTCGGCTTCTGTAAGTGTCTTGGTCTCTGGCAAACCCAAGCCACCACGGGTAAGAAGGACCAAAGCCTCGCGTTCGTCCTCCATGTTCGTCATTGCCGAGGACCAGTGTGAGCAAATCTTTCTCTCTATCTGCAGTGAACTATCTTTTTCCCTCTTTAATTTCTTTCACTATCTTTTTCCAATTCTCCCTGGGTATCCTAAGACCGTCACTGCAGATAAGGTCCCCTGTTTCTTCGTCGTACGAACCACCATGCGCAAGGAACCAATTCCTTGCTCTTAATTCCCACTCATCACAGATGGGTTCAGGTATGATGCCTTTAGCTAGCAAATCTTGCTCTTTCTTATCCCACTTTGGGATGGCAGTCTCATAGCCCCCTGGCCCCAGCGTGTGGTGATATTTTTTCTTGTCGGCATTTTTCTTGTTCTTTTCTGATAATGCCTTGGCATCTTCTGACTGCTTGTACTCCTGAAATGCCTTCCAGTGATTCGCTTGCTTGGATAGATATCCCTCAAATACTGGCACTTTCTTTGTCTTCAGATAGTCTTTCCATAGCTTCTTCTTCCAGCTACGGAACAGTTTGGCCATCTTCTTTAGAGACCACTACTTGACTTTGGCCCTGAGTTTATTTGCGGCGTCTTCATTCTCACATTCTGGCAGGTTGAAATGTGACATGATATCATTCCAAAGATTATCTTTGTACCTTTCGGCGACATAGTCACTATCGGCTGCCCCTTTGTGCTTGTTCCACTCCCGAACGCTGATCGGGACGTGATCCCTAACGAGAACTCCGCATTGCTTCTTGAATGTGTCAGCAACATTCTTAGGAAGCTTTGGTTTGCCCGTAGGCAATATCACCTCAAAGGTGTAATGCGTCAGTGCGTCCAACTTTTTAGTCGGGCCTCGTTTCGTAGCTTTGCTCGATGTGGAGGCCTAAGAGGGAGAAACATTCGTCAAATGAATGTACATGTATACAATATAGAGCTATCTCCAATATTTTTCACATATTACAAGTGATTGTCAAACTTCATATGAATACCTCGCCGGACTTTGTTATTTCTCCACCGGCTTCTCCATCAGTGGAGCTATCCCCTTCTCCGTCATTGGAGCTATCTCCTGCCCCGTCGGTTTCATCTTCGTGTCGGTCGACCTCCATTCCATCTCCGGAGGGGTTCAGAAATGACGACGGAGATTCAGCTGGTTCAACGTCGGGGGCATTTTTGATTATATCTTTGAGAAGTTCTTCCTCTTCGAGGTTCCTGTTATGTGGATCCATAGTTCTACAAAAAATGGACATTTGATTAACTAATAAACTAACAAACTATATATGATGCAAATAAATTATATTTCTATTTGTATTAACTAAATAATTCTATCTCTAAAATATTTCTATATCTAACTATAACTATATCTAAAATAATTCTATCTCTAAAATAATTCTATCTCTAAAATAATTCTATCTCTAAAATAATTCTATCTCTAAAATATTTCTATATCTTACTATAACTATATCTAAAATAATTCTATCTCTAAAATAATTCCATCTCTAAAATATTTCTATATCTAACTATAACTATATCTAAAATAATTCTATCTCTAAAATAATTCCATCTCTAAAATAATTATATCTCTAAAATAATTCTATATCTAACTATAACTATATCTAAAATAATTCTATCTCTAAAATAATTCTATCTCTAAAATAATTCTATCTCTAAAATATTTCTATCTCTAAAATATTTCTATATCTAACTAAAACTATATCTAAAATAATTCTATCTCTAAAATAATTCCATCTCTAAAATAATTCTATCTCTAAAATAATTCTATCTCTAAAATATTTCTATATCTAACTATAACTATATCTAAAATAATTCTATCTCTAAAATAATTCCATCTCTAAAATAATTATATCTCTAAAATAATTCTATATCTAACTATAACTATATCTAAAATAATTCTATCTCTAAAATATTTCTATATCTAAACTATAACTATATCTAAAATAATTCTATCTCTAAACTATAACTATATCTAAAATAATTCTAATCCTAATATTTAACCTTAACCCTAACACTAACTAATTAACACATTAACTAATTAACACATTAACCCTAACCCTAACAAAAATAACCTTGCAGATATGGGGGCGGGCGGCGCGGCTGGCTGGACGGCGGCACTGCGGCGGCGGCGGCTGGACGTCGGGCACTGCGCGCGGCGGCGCGGCTGGCTGGATGGCGGCACTGCGGCGGCGGCGGCTGGACGTCGGGCACTGCGCGCGGCGGCGCGGCGCGGTGGGCTGGCGGCCGGCGCGGCGGCTGGACGGCGGCGCGGGCAATGCGGCGGCGCGGCGGCGCGGTGGGCTGGCGGCCGGCGCGGCGGCTGGACGGCGGCGCGGGCAATGCGGCGACGCGGCGGCGCGGTGGGCTGGCGGCGCGCGGTGGGCAGACGGCGACGCGGTGGGCTGGCGGTGCGGCAGCCTGACGGCGTCCTCGGAGTCTCCTCGCGCGCGAAACTGCAAAGTGCGAAGCGGCGGGGAAGAAGTGGCGGCTTTTATATCCCGGGACCTTTAGTCCCGGGCGGTGGCTCAGGCCGGGACTAAAGGGGGGCCTTTAGTCCCGGTACGTGCCACCGCCCGGGACTAAAGGTCCCGGGGTGGGAGGGTTTCAGCACAAGGGCCTTTAGTCCCGGTCTGTGGCACGGTCCGGGATTAAAGGCCTATTTTCTGTTTTTTGTTTTATTTGTTTTATAAATAGTTATCTATTTGCATATTTGAGAATTTAACAAAACTATAAAAATGAAAAGTGTTTGAAATTGAATAAATAATTCAAAACTATTTTCTATTTTAAAAATTAATTATTTTGACTATCCTAAGTATTAACTATTTTGCCATTTTCAATTAAAAACTATGTTTATTAATATTCATTTTGCATATTTGAGAATTTGACAAAACTATAAAAATGAAAAGTGTTTGAAATTGAATAAATAATTCAAAACTATTTTCTATTTTAAAAATTAATTATTTTGACTATCCTAAGTATTAACTATTTTGCCATTTTCAATTAAAAACTATGTTTATTAATATTCTTTTTGCATATTTGAGAATTTGACAAAACTATAAAAATGAAAAGTGTTTGAAATTGAATAGATAATTCAAAACTATTTTCTATTTTAAAAATTAATTATTTTAACTATCCTGAGTATTAACTATTTTGCCATTTTCAATTAAAAACTATGTTTATTAATATTCTTTTTGCATATTTGAGAATTTGACAAAACTATAAAAATGAAAAGTGTTTGAAATTGAATAAATAATTCAAAACTATTTTCTATTTTCAAAATTAATTATTTTAACTATCCAAACTATTAACTAGTTTGCCATTTTCAATTAAAACTATATTGATTAATATTCTTTATGTATATTTTAGAATCTGATAAAACTATGAATATGAAAAGTGTTTAAAATTGAATAAGTAATTCAAAACAATTTTCTATGTGGAGGCTGTGGGTACAAGAACTGCGAGGCGAAGAAATCAGGACTGGGTATAGCGGCGGCAGGGGTAGGGGAGAGGTAGTAGCCCGCCGGGAGGAGTGCCATCGGAACGAAAGGCGAGGAGAATCTTCATCATGCATTACATAAAAGATTTAATACATTATTACATTATTGCACCAACAATCCTATCTATTATTTCTGTTTTCATCTGGGTCGTAGCCATGGAGAATCTTCATCATTCAGTAGGATGCTTGGGTCAGTCTTCACTTTGAAGGGCGGAATTTCATGAAACTTATTATAATCTACTGACATGTCTGTCTTGTCATCTACTCCCACGATGTTTCTTTTCCCTGAAAGAACTATGTGGCGCTTTGGCTCATCGGACGATGTCTTCTTTTGCTGATTTCTTTTTCTCGTTATTGTAGACATGTCCTTCACATAGAAAACCTGAGCGACATCGTTGGCTAGGACGAATGGTTCATCCATGTACGCAAGATTGTTGAGATCCACTGTTGTCATGCCGTACTTTTGGTCTACAACTACCCCACCTCCTGTCAGCTTCACCCATTTGCACCGAAACAAAGGGATCTTAAAATTAGGTCCATAGTCAAGTTCCCATATCTCCTCTATGTACCCGTAATATGTTTCCAAACAGTGCCCATTCTCGTCTGTTGCATCAAAGCGGACACCACTATTTTGGTTGGTGCTCTTTTTATCTTGGGCAACCATGTAAAATGTATTCCCATTTATCTCATACCATTGGAAAGTACATATAGTCGAAGATGGTGGCCTGGCCAAACAGTACAGCTGATCTCCAACGGTGTCGTCATTCATGAGATGTGTCTGCAACCAACTACCGAAAGTCTTTTCGTGTTCCCCTTTAATCCAAGAGTCAGCCTTCCCCGGGTTTTCGGAGCGTAGAATATTATTGTGTCTCATGATATACGGAGCCACCACGGTGGAATTGTGTAGAACTGTGTAGTGTGCTTGAGAGAAAGAATGTCCGTCCATACATACTTTTTCTTTCCTTCCTAGTGTGCCTTTTCCTGTCAGCCTACCCTCATACCGAGATTCAGGAACACCAATCGGCTTTAGGTCGGGAAGAAAGTCCACACAAAACTCAATGACCTCCTCTGTTCCATAGCCCTTGGAGATGCTTCCTTCTGGCCTAGCACGGTTACGAACATATTTCTTTAAGACTCCCATGAACCTCTCGAAGGGAAACATATTGTGTAGAAACACAGGACCGAGAATTCTAATCTCTTCGACTAGGTGAACTAGGAGGTGTGTCATTATATTGAAGAAGGATGGCGGGAACAACAACTCAAAGCTGACCAGACATTGGACCACATCAATCTGTAACCCTGATAGACTTTCTCGATCGATTACCTTCTGAGAAATTGCAGTGAGGAATGCACATACCTTCACAATTGCCAGGCAAACATTTTCTGGTAGAATTCCCCTCAATGCAACCAGAAGCAATTGCGTCATAAGCACGTGGCAGTCATGAGACTTTAGGTTTTGGAATTTTTTGTCTTTCATATTTACGATTCCCTTTATATTCGACGAGAAGCCAGTCGGGACCTTGATACTGAAAAGGACTTCAAAGAAGATTTCCTTCTCTTCCTTAGTAAGAGCGTAGCTGGCACGCCCTTGAAACTGCCCTGGATGCATGCCATCTCTTCCTTTATGACGTTCCTGGTCCTCCCGTGCTTCCGGTGTATCTTTTGACTTCCCATACAAGCCCAGGAAACCTAGAATATTCACGCAGAGATTCTTCGTCAGGTGCATCACGTCGATTGCGGAGCGGACCTCATGGACTTCCCAATAGGGTAGCTCCCAAAATATAGATTTCTTCTTTCACATGGGTACGCGCTTATCAGGGCCGTTAGGAACAGGTTGGCTGCCAGGACCCTTTCCAAAGATTACTTTTAAATCTTTGACCATATCAAATACTTCAGCACCAGTACGGATGACAGGCTTCCCCCGGGGTTCTGCCTTGCCATTGAAATGCTTGCCTTTTTTCTTTAAGGGATGCTTGGGCGGAAGAAAACGACGATTGTACAGGTACACATTCTTTCTATATTTGTCCAGATATATACTTTCTGTCTGATCTAAACAGTGCGTGCATGCATTGTATCCCTTGTTTGACTGTCCTGAAATGTTACTAAGAGCAGGCCAATCATTGATGGTTACGAAAAGCAACGCTCGAAGGTCAAATTCCTCTTTTTTGTGCTCGTCCCACACACGTACACCTGGTTCGGCCCACAGCTATAAAAGTTCATCAACTAATGGCCTTAGGTACACATCAATGTCGTTGCCGGGTTGCTTTGGACCTTGGATAAGCACTGGCATCATAATGAACTTCCGCTTCATGCACAACCAAGGAGGAAGGTTGTAGATACATAGAGTAACGGGCCAGGTGCTGTGACTGCAGCTCTGTTCCCCAAAAGGATTTATGCCATCTGTACTCAAACCAAACCATAAGTTCCTTGCGTCACCTGCAAATCTCGGGAACTCTCTCTCGATTTTTCTCCACTGTCGACCATCAGCGGGGTGCCTCAACTTATCGTCTTTCATACGATCTTCCATGTGCCATCGCAACAACTTTGCATGATCTTTATTTCTGAACAGACGTTTTAACCGTGGTATTATAGGAGCATACCACATCACCTTGGCAGGAACCCTCTTCCTGGGTGGCTCGCCCTCAATCTCACCAGGGTCATCTTTTCTGATCTTATACCACAATGCAGTGCATACCGGGCATTTATCCATATTCTCATACTTCTCACCGCGGTAGAGGATGCAGTCATTAGGGCATGCATATATCTTCTGCACGTCTAATCCTAGAGGGCAGACAAGCTTCTTTGCTTCGTACGTGCTGGCGGGCAATTCGTTCTTTCTTGGAAGCATCTTCTTCATCAGTACCAGCAACTTTTCAAATGACGAGTCAGTCACACCGGTCTCTGCCTTCCACTTCAGCAATTCCAGTGTGCTACCCATCTTCTTCTGGCCATCTTCACAAGTTGGGTACAACAATTTGTTGTGGTCCTGTAACATCTGCTCGAACTGCAACCTCTCCTTTTCTGTGTCGCAGCCTTGCCGTGCTTCAGAAATTACCCGGCCAAGATCATCAGCGGGCTCATCTGGTTCCCTTTCTGCACCCTGATCTTCTTCTTCATTGTGTTCCATTGCGGTATCAGCATACTCAGGGAACATAGATCGGTAGTTGTCATTATCGTTCTCTTCTTCTTCATCGTCGTCTTCCATCATAACCCCTCTTTCTCCGTGCTTGGTCCAAACATTATAGCCCGACATAAAACCAGACCGAAGCAGGTGGCTCTGAATGACTCTTGAGGAAGTGTAATCCTTCTCATTCCGACATTCAACACATGGACAAAACATATAGCCACCACCATGCTTGTTCGCATCGGCCGCATCTCGAAAAGAATGCACGCCTTCTCTGTAAGCGGTTGTGCGTCGATCACCGTACATCCATGGATGGCTCATCTGCGTCATACGACAGTATATCAAACACAATCACGATCCTAAAAATTAGTACCGCACGGTCTAAACGAGGAAATATAGTTGCTAACCTTTTTGAATAAGTGAAAATAAAGAGGAAGAGGCTTAAGCGTGGCTCGGGCAGCTCGTATCGTAGTTGTGTTCGATGAACTAAAGCGGCTTCGCTCTAACACACATTTCAACAAACACCTCTAGTGCATAGCAATAAAATGGAGAACTAGCACACACCCACACTCCTTCATCCTAGAAAAATGCAAGGGAGAGGGGCTGCTGCCATATATATAGGCAAAGGCCTTTAGTCCCGGTTTGAGACACAAACCGGGACTAAAGGGAGCGCACATGCGGGCCGCTCAGCGCATAGCCCTTTAGTCCCGGTTTGTGTCTCAAACCGGGACTAAAGGCTCGTTACGGGTCGGGACCAAAGCCTTGTGGGCGGCATTGCGATTTTGGGGCGACGTGGCCGGGCCTTTAGTCCCGATCCAGATGGAGGCCGGGACTAAAGGGTCCAGGCCAAAGGCCCGTTTTCTACTAGTGCATTTATCCGAGGGGAACTGGGGCTGCACCTACTTTAGGGCATTTCCAATGATTAAGGCCAATACTATTGTGTACTTCCACCCACAAAAGGGCTATTTTGAGCAATACAATATCAGCCGTCATACCTGTTCACCAGTTATGGACGAGTGCAGCATTAATGGTCTTGCACAAGGCCCTCGTAGCATCATATCCCATATCTTGACATGTTGCTCTAATAGGCATTGGTACGTATCCAGATATAGGTTGCTTTTCATGCATAATAGTAAACACATTGATATATTATATACTTGGTTAACTATCATTGCCTTTTCTGTAATTATAGGAACAAAGGAGAAGATTACACATATAATAAAACAGGAGGTCCATCACCTGAGTGGAAGGTGAAGAAAGAGTTTTGAGCTGGGCGACATGTATGTCAATCTTACTCATTCTTCTTGATATTTAGAGATTTTTCAAAAGACGGTCGCTCCTTCCTGAGAGTGCCGTGAAAGGAGTGTTGTCGTTCTAAGAATGTCACTTATGTTAGTTGACTGCTAGAGTGCTAGTTCATCATTAATTATTATTTAGAAAGACTATTAAGCCCTTGTTGTGTTTTTTGAAGATCTACTATTACATAATTATTATAGTAATGTTAGTTATAACAAATTTTCTTTAATTCAAAAATTTAGTACCATGATTGCTAGAAATAACAGATTTAAATCTGGGGTTTAATTCCCCTCTGTTCTCAGTCTATTAATATTTATATTTATTAGTGTGCATATGTGAAAAAAAGTGTATCTGTCACAACTCATGAATAGCTTGCAGGCTAAACCTGTAGTGCAAATCAAGTATGAATGCACTGAATAAGCACGTAATGCATGTGCCTTGGTAGGATCGACCAAATGCATCATAATTATGCAATGCATAATACTCGCTCAGAAACCAGCCTAGCCAAACAAACCGTCTTGTTGCTATATATATACTCATTCTAAAAATTCAACAAAGGGCACAATAGTATTTCTACAAGTGATTGAGCACTCAATTAGTGGTCAACTCATGTGACGTTTTTTTAACAGCGACACTCATTCCATGAAATTCTCGAAACGACATAATTTGACGACATTCTCAGAAAATGGCAATGTCAATTTGATGGAATTTAAGCACTCTAAAATATAAAACTAGGATGTACTATTACATCGTGCACTATTTTTAAATTTGGATCTAAGGTCTTCTGCTTCAGTATGATAGTACGGCTCTAAACTCCATCGATAAAACAAGAAGATGAAAAAAACAGTATTTCAAGTCTTGGTAGCTGGCTTTCTCTACGATGATGCATGTTCCCCTTTCCTATGGTTATTTGATCATATTCTGCTATTAGCGATGCTGGTTGTATCATCTCTGTGACTTCTTTTATGCTCATGTCTTTTTATTTTCCTCCTAGGCCTAGGCAAAGCTAGTGATGGACAACTTTAATTTCATCCTTGCAAGTCAAAGAAGAGAGGAGTCTTTGTTGATAGAGAAAGTTTGTCACTGAAATACGCAAACGAGATTGTTCTAGTATGGGATCCATCCCGTGGCAAGCTACGTGAGCGGCGATGGGGAGACAACAAATTAATTTTGTTACATATTTAATTATACGATGGGCTGTACCATGTGAACCGTGTTTTCGATGGTTACTTCTCTGTGGTTTTCTCAGCTAAATACATTTAGAGGATCTTGGTACTGGGCGAGCGATGCTACGCGTACGATCGTTTTCCCGTCCGATGCGTGTACGACGTCTAGTTAAACACGCATGGCTGCCACCCTGCCTTTGATTATCCAATCCAGAAGAGGAGTTAAGAGAGGCAGATTAAGCGACGTCTAGCCGTACGTTTGTCGTACACAAAAGTGTCTTACGCAAGGACTTTCGGGGCTGCCGGGGTCAGGATCCTGAAGCTAGGAATTGTTGCCTTGTCATATTTTGGGTAGAGGCTGAGCGCTCCTTGGGGCGCCACCTCGCCGGTACCACGCATCCCAGTTTTAGATTATATATACTGCTAAAATAAGAACTAAAGTTTATTGCCAGTTTAAAATTAAACATGGGAAGGAATACATCTGGTGTACAAACTTCATTAAGAAAACTGTATATAGCAGGTTAAGCGTAGACTATAATAAAAGGACATTAGCACCTACTAAAAAATGCTGATATGACAACAAAGGAAAACATATGGACATTAGATAAAACTAGGAAGATATGGTGCGGCGACATGCCGCACCCGTGGGATGACAATCTAGGAACAACATCTACAATATCAAGTATATACAATATGAAAAGATACCTAATGATGGATTTAACTATACTGATTAAAATCTATATAAGCTTCAAGATATTGCCAATTTATTTTTAAAAATGAAGGAGCATATATGTTTGTATATTTTATGTTCCTGCACATTTCGTGTATAAAAAAGAAATATAGTGCACCCCAAAAATGAACGTACAAATACAAATCAATTCTAAAAAGACAATATATCTAACACAGCAAATTTGTGTTCCATGGAAATTTTTCATGTGCATACTTGCACATGCAGGCACGTACACACACCAAGCTAGCTAGGTACCCATGAGGTCAAGACTCGCGTGAATGCATACCAAATAACCTCGAATGAGATTGTGATTTCTCTTCAACTATTGTATGCTTTTATATGGATACAGTTTTATTTCCCAAGTATTTTTTCTCACATAATAACAACATAAACACTACAGGAATTTTACAATACGCCGACGGCCAACAGCCCTCGGCGTAGGCTTAATTGCCGTCGGCGTAGTCTACGCCGAGGGCTGCTCTTGGCGTAGCTCCTCGGCGTAGATGCCCCTCGGTGTAGCTCTATTTGACTGTCGGCGTAGCTTCTTCCCTCGGCGTAGTCTATGCCGACGGCTTTGCCCTCGGCGTAGCCCCGTCGGCATAGTTTATAATTTTTTTAAAAAAAAGTTAGAATTTTTTTTAAAAAAAGTTAGAATTTTGTTTGAATTATTTTTTTGAATTTTTTTGAATCTTTGAATTGTTTGACTCGCTAATCTCTCAATTAGAATATTTTTTACACTAGTTACACTTAATCTTTGGTCAAATTTAAGTCTTGGTCAAAATTCCCGATCGGTCATCCATCCTCACACTACTCCACCTCCAGGATGTTTAACTTCTCTGTTCTATCCGGATGAGTGTCCACGAAGCAAATTATACCTTATTGATAATACTACCATATCAATCCTATTAACCCTTATACCAATATATCACACATCATTGGTTTTAAATTTCCAAACTATATATTAAGTAAACAACAATAAATAAGTAATAAATATATTGAATTCCAGACTATATAATAAGTAAATAAAAATGAATAATTAATAAATATATTGAATAATTTATATCTTTAAATCTGTAAATCGGAATTCGACAAATTCAAAATATGACATCCATATGTAATATTTTTATGTTTTATTTAATTTTTTGAATTTCTTATGCTTGTTTTTGAATTTAATGTATCATCAGTGATATCTCGAACTAATGAGATTTACATTGAAAAAATCATAAACAATTCAAAAAAATCAAAAAAAAGGAAAAACCTTCACACATAGTCTTCTTATGCCAAATACTAACGAGTCCACTTGATAAATAAGTTCTACATAGTTTTCTTATACCATACCCCCGCTTTACCCCGTTAACCCTCGCTTTACCTCGTTGATAAACGGCGGGCATGAACCTTCTTAGCTAGGGGTCGAATTTTGCAAAACTCTTTGTGTATCTCTAAATAAAATAACATGTTGTGTATCTAAAAGTGATTTTTTGAAAAAATTATGAGGAAGCCTTGATGGAGCTGTAGTTCAAATTTACCCCGCTTCCTGCTGAATTGGCAAGAGTTTGTCTTTTTTGTGGAAGGTTAATGCAAAGCTTCACACACACAAATAATGGGTGATATATACATAAAATGTGTCCTAATATTGTTTAAAATTATGGTGGTCTAGTTTTTTAATGTATTTTCAGTACTTCCTTCACAAAAAACCCAATTTTGACACTTAGAAAATGGAAATTGATTTCTTTTATGCATAGAAAATGAAAACTCCCAATATGAACTTTGTTTGCCATCCCAATATACACACATGTGCACAATATGGGGTCATTGAACAAATTATTCTATGATTTGGGTCATGACCTAGCTCAAGTGGCTTGAAAGCCATGAAACTTCGTACATGACAGGTCATTTTTGAGAAGGGGTTTCTATAATATTTGCAATAGTCCAAGTTTATTATTTTTCCTCACAACTAGGTAACATAAAATGACACAATGCGAAGGCTTTACATTTTTTTGAATTTTCTTGAACTTCTTATGCTCGATTCAAAATGCGGTCGAAACGGCGGGCATGAACCTTCTTAGCTAGGGGTTGAATTTTGCAGAACTATTTATGGATCTATGATAAAACATCTACTTGTGAACCTAAAAATGATTTTTTGAAAAAATCATGGGCAAACTATGATACAGCTGTAGTTCAAATTTACCTTGCTTCCTGCTGAATCGGTAAGAGTTTATCTTTTTTGTGAAAGGTTAATGCAAAGCTTCATACACACAAAAAATGGTGATATATACGTAAAATGTGTCCTACTATTGTTGAAAATTAGGGTGGTATAATTTGTTATGTGTTTTCAGCACTTCCTTCACAAAAAACCCAATCTTGACACTTAGAAAATGGAAATTGATTTTTTATGCATAGAAATGGAAAACTCCCAATATGAACTTTGTTTGCCATCCCAATATGCACACATGTGCACAATATGGGGTCATTTGAACAAACTATTCCATAATTTGGGTCATGACCTAGCTCATCTGGCTTGAAAGCCATGAAACTTCGTACATGATAGGTCATATCTGAGAAGGGGTTTCTACAATATTTGCAATAGTCCAAGTTTATTATTTTTTCCTCATAACTAGGTCCCATAACATGACACAATGCGAAGGTTTTATATTTTTTGCTTTTAAAAATCTGTTAGGCTCGATTTAAAATGCGGTCAAAACGGCGGGCATAAACCTTCTTAGCTAGGGGTTGAATTTTACAGAACTATTAATGGATATCTGATAAAACTTCTACTTTTGAACCTGAAAATGATTTTTTAGAAAAAACATGGGCAAACTATGATGCGGCTCTAGTTCAAATTTTCTCGACTTCCAGCTGAATCAAAACCCTAAATCCCTAAACAGAAAATCCTAACTAATTAATTAATTAGTTCTAAATTTTGGAAGGTTTAGATGAATAGATCTTATTTTTCTGCAAATTTTGATATATTATTTGTATTTTTGTGAATTAAAATAATTTAGTTATGATTTTTCTAAGATTAATATGGTAAAATGGAAAATAGCTATGCCGAGGGCATTGTCGTCGGCGTAGCTATCTTACGCCGACGGCAGTTCTACGCCGACGACCAATTTCATGGGCTGCCTGGTTCATGGCCTACGCCAATGGCACCGACGTTTGGCCATCGGCGTAGGCGCTGGCCGTCGACGTATTGCGTCATTCCCGTAGTGAAATTAATAGTTCACATTCAGATTTTAAGTGGAATCCAAAGGTAAACGATATTCATACTTGCAAAATCTTAAACCATTTATCCGAGGGGAACTGGGGCTGCACCTACTTTAGCTAAATGAGCCAATATCTACTAGGTTGGCCTTCCATTTGTATGTGTCCATTTCATCTCTTCCCTAGAAAAAAAGGGAAAACAACCCCTTTCACCTCTCCGACGATCCCCTTTTGTCGGCTGCCCAACAGCTCGATTCCAGCAATCTCTCCCACTCTCTCCCGCGGCAGCTTGCCGGGAAGAGTTCTTTTTCTGTATTCCTCTTCATATCCACGCCGTCACCTTGGGATTACGTCTGACGGGCCAGCGGCTAACCCATGCTTAGGCCTTGTTTGATAGGGGTGTTTTGGCAGGAATATTAGGTATTATTAGAAAAACACTACTTAACTATTTTGGCCGGCCGGTTTTAGATGGACAAAGTCCAAAAAGACCCTTTTAAGTCACTGCACTCCGGGTAGCAGTGTAAGGCCTTTCAGAATGCATTGGCTCTTAGCATATTATCCTAGGTAGCAGTTTATTCTAAGGGACAACCATCACAATGCATTGTATCTTAAGATTGTATATACATTTAATGATTTTGGCCCATGTATTCATGGTGATTGGGCTAGTAATATTTTTGTCTATGACTTCGTGCAAAGGTTGTAGCTTAGCTAAGACATAACAACCATCTCTTTCATCAATTAATAGGGTGCCACATCAATACTTTGCCTATGATACCATGCTAAGAAACTTGCAATAAGGCTAATCACACTGGGAAGTATCATACACTAGTATCATGCATATGATACTAGTTTATAATCACTAGTGGAAAACGGGGCTTTAGTCCGAGTTCGTAACTCGGACCGCACAACTGGAACTGAAGCCCACCCTTTAGTCCTGGTCGTATTACGAACCGGGGTTAAAGGCCTAGATTGTGCTCGCCTCAGGTGCTCGGGGGCAGGACCTTTAGTCCCAGTTTGTAATACGAACTGGGACTAAAGGGCTCCACACGTGGCAGCCTCTCCTTCTTCCTTTTTATTTGTCTACATTTCAATTCTTTTTTAGTTTATGTTATCCTTTTAATTTTGTGTTTTCCATTCAATTTTTTTGTTCATTTCAAAAAAAGTTTTCGTATACATATTTGTACACTACTACATAGTGTATACACCGATGCATATATAATATATCTTGTCTTACGAGCATATATACAACTTGTTTACATGCATGGGAGATCACAACCGGGACTAAAGCCCGTCTATTCGATTACAAGGAGATCACATGGTGACATTAGCGATAATAGAACTCTCCATTTGGGTTTATGACTTTGTCAAGCAAAAATCCCGTCAATTCCTCTTGAATTGCTACTATGCGTTCGTTCGGTGGGAGCCGATTCTTCTTTGCTTCCAACTATAAAGAAGGAGATCATTATGAATACCAATCATCATAACAAATATTATGAATGACACTCAACGCAACTGATGGTAATAAAATAAAATTGTGAATATAGTGTTCACGTACTTTGAGAAATTTCGATTGCCGCTCACTGACCTCCGAACGAAGGAACTCGCAAGCGTAATATGCACATAAATTAGTCGTTGGTGGCTGCCTCGCGCAGTTTACGAGAATAGAATTCAATCAAATATTAATCAAGCATGATATTATTAATGGTATTAATTTGAAACTAGAATTAAAGAGATGCGCCAACCTAGCTCGTACGACTTACCTCGATCGGATGGAAAGTCAGCTCCTTTGCCCATTCACCTTTTACAGTCCTGGTGAACCATTTCCAAACAACCCTGCCCGGCAAAAAAAAGGAATAAATAAATTATTAGTTACTTGATATCTCAGGAAATGAACGAAAGAGACTGATATAGTGCGGTAATGATTAAACTACCTAGAGCATATCAATGATGCTTTGGTATTGATCAAGGTCTTTTTTCAACAAGTCAAAGATTTCAACCCTTCCAAAGTCAGGTACAATCTTTAGCAAAATCTAGTGGAAGCTGCGCGCAGGTTTATATACGTCAGTAACTCATCAATTACACTTAACATCGAGTAAGGAAAAGTGAATGTGTACAAAACAGTAACACTCACCTAAAGTTGTAAGGAAACAATATTTTACTTTTGTATTCTTGCTTCACTAAGAAACGTAACAAATTATCCTCCATATCCTTGGGGTTATCATTGACCATCACTTCGTTAACTTGATTTGGGTCAATAAACCCAGTGTTGAAGATCCTCTTTTCCTTACATTCTAGACTCTTCATTCTACATAATAGCGTGGTGAGGATAATTACATGCAATGAACAAGCTGAGTTAGAGACTTAGTAATTATTTAAATAAATGAATCACTTACAGACAAATAGCAACTAACGAGACATTTGTCGAGGGCGTCTTAATTTAATAGCTAAAAAAGTTCTTCAAAGTCAATATGGATCATTTTCTTTTATTTTTTAAAAGACTAAAAAGGCGACCCACCGGGGGGGTGGGGGGGTGGGGTGGTGGGACGAGCTAATTCTGTGGCGCACCAGGGCTAGTGCGCCACAGAATTACCCTAATTCTGTGGCGCACTGGTCTTGGTGCGCCACAGAATGCTCACCAGGGCCAGTGTGCCACAGAATTAGCCGAATTCTGTGGCGCACTGGTCTTGGTGCACCACAGAATGCTCTAATTCTGTGGCGCACTGACCCTGATGCGCCACAGAAATAGATGAACCAATGATTGGGGCTGATAGGGCGTGGGTCCCACTCTATTTCTGTGGCGCATGGTCTTTTGGTGCGCCACAGAAATGACATATTTCTGTGGCACACCTGGTTTGGTGCGCCACAGAAATAATTTCTGTGGCGCACTGCTGGCTAGTGCGCCACAGAATTGCATCCCACCTATAAGGGTTTTCCTACTAGTGTAATGCTCCTTTGTGACTTTCGCAAGGATCATTTCTCGCTCTCTCTTTACAGCGTCCATGTACCACTCATGAAATTTTCGCATTGTGATGGTAGAATCGACGCTTCCTCTTTTTATATGTCCATGCTAGAGCAGCCTTGGGGATATCTTCGCTAACAATTGAGAAACACTCAAACCAACATCACTAGCAAAGACCTTGAGACGGTCCTGACTGCTCGGTAACACCTTGAGCGGGGAGACCGGTTGTTTTGCCTATTCTCTGAGCTGGGCAATGTCTCTTTTCCTGCTTGCACGTGTCTTACTAGCTTCTAATTGCTCGTACAGACAACATTGATAGTCATCTGGCTTATTTAACTCATATTATGATGGTTGCGTAAGAAATGACTTAGCCTACGTCTTGAATTGCTCAGAAACTGACGGCTGTGTTTCGGTGCAAGCTGTGTTTTCACGTCGGCTGCCATATCCGCTTTGAGTTCCTCATTCATCTTGTGGAAGGGTAACTTCTCGACAGGAGGCGACATTTTGACTTTCTTCGTCCTACGTTTCTTTGGAGTGGCAGTACTACTCGATGGAGCGGCGAACTTTTCTTAATATTGTCTCTGGGACTTATAAGTGGAAGAAGGCGGCGCAGGCGGCGAAGGCAGCTGACGCGGAGGCGGAGATCGAGATGGTCTCGAGAAATATTGCCCCTAGGACATATTTCGTTATTTCTTCATGTATCGAACCATATCACTGAAGTGAACCAGTACAAGCATATCATTCCATCCTCGTATTCAGATAACATTGACAAGGAATTCAGAACAACGTGATTAGAATTACCCAATAAAACAAACGGTAGCAAAGAATCAATGAATCAGTCGTGAGTTGGTTCTTGCTCCAGCACCGGCTGGTCCTGCGGAAAAACTTTGATTGAGCAGGGTCTTTCCTACATCCTCCTACTTTTATGAGCTTGTGTTTTTTATTTCTCTCAAATAGTGTAACATATTGGTTTCAAATTTTACAGGTCACTGTAATATTGAAACTAGTATATAGGAAAAATAGTTTGGAATTTTTTTGTGAAATTTAAACTTTTCAAATATTTAAAATTCAATAAATTTTATTCAAAAAAGTGTATATATAATGTTATAAAAATTCCAAACTATTTTTCCCACGTTCTATATCAAATGTTATACTGAACTGCTAAGTTTGAGATTCAAAGTTTTTATATTGTGAGAGATATAAAAAAAAATTTGTTTGAGAGAGGAAAAAAAGGGCTAGCACAGATATTGATGCGCCTATTAACGATCTAGATAGAAGGGTGTAGCTGAGCTCCTGCTCAGAAAACCTGGCGGCGCTGCTCGTCGGCGGAGGGCAGCGGGAAGCGGAAGAGGGACAGACCCGTCTGACATGGAGCCACCGGAAGATGCAGGGCTGGTGGAACGAGTGGGAGCAGGGCATTGTCCAGAGCTCGACGTCGCCGCCATCCTGGAAGCACACCGCGCAGCCATTTTCCGTGGTCTCGCCCGCCGCCGGCACGCGCAGGCCAGTTATCTCCTCGCTCGACGCCGGGTCAAGGCAAGAGAAGCAGCAGCCAGCCCACACGGCTTTGATCGCCAATGGGACTAGTAATTGTACCATAACAAATCTCTTAAATTAAGGTTAGCGCGATTCTTTGATCGCGATACTACATGTGTTATTTTGACACGCTGCACAGGGAGGAGTCCAGACGTCCGATACAAGTTCTTATCTTCCACGAATCAGGTTCCTATGGGAATCCACTAACATAGCGATTAGTTCTATTATTGTACTATTACGAGTACATGTAGAGGTTAGTATATACGTATACTGTATGGTAGACCGTTTTACATTGGCTCCCGAAACTCACGATCGCTTTTGCCGATTTTGCTTAGGAACCAGCCTCTTGGAAGATCGATCAGATCGCGACAGCTAACCGCAAGATGCATGCCATCGCCTCACGAAAACGAAGATGCATATCTCCCTCGCTGCCGCCGGCAACCCGGAGACGCAAAGTTTCATGGGAATCGCTCCAAGGAGATTTTGTTCGGCTGGTCGCGTCGCGCTTGCTGGCCGGCGATCTACTAGATTATGTTCGTTTCCGCGCTGTTTGCGCGCACTGGCGATCAGAGACTCTCTCTCCGTGTGGCCGCGGCGTCGTCGATCCGTGTTTCCACCCGCGTCGCTGGAAGATGTTTCCGGAAGGCCGTGGCCTTTATCCTGGACATCCCGAGCTGGGTAACTACATCCGCTTTTTCAACCTAGACTCGGGTGTCTTCGTTCGCGTCTGCCTCCCGCTCTTCACAAACCACTGTATTCTTGATTCGGTCTACGGTCTGCTCCTCCTCCAGAGGGACGAAGACACTGCCATCCGTCTCCTCCACCCTTTTACCGGTGACATTGTTGACCTTCCAAGGCTCAACACCCTCGCCTCAAAAAAGCCCGAGGGATCAAGGTGTGCACTCATGCTCGATTCGATGAGATACATCTCTACTTGTGCTTCCTTTGTTGCAGGAGTTGTCACCGTTTTGCTTACCTTCAACATGTATTATTGTGCGGCTGTTGCTACCTCTCTGGATGCCCAATGGACACTGCTAAGTTGGACTCGACCAGGGTCATATAGCAGTGGACCGTTACCGATACATGGAAAGATATTTGTGATTACTTGCACTTTCAACACCAAGCAAGCCGCACCACGGATTTTTGAGATAGATGCACATCACCATCAAGATCCACCAAAGTTGATCTTCACATGCCCGACAGAGAAGAACCTACGCGATTGCCATCTGGTAGAGTATGGCTCGGAGATCTTAGTCGTTACACACGATGACATTCGGCAGTCCCATATAACAGTTTATAGGTTTGCTGACCTTCTCGTTGGAAAATTCAATCCTGTAAGCAACATCGGTGAAAATGCTATCTTCATGGGACGAAGGAGTATTTGTGTTTCTTCTAGGGCATTTCCTATGGTCAAGGCCAACACTATTGTGTACTTCCGCCCACAAAAGGGCTATTTTGCACAATACAATATCAGTCGTCGAACCTGGTCACCAGTTATGGACCAGTGCAGCATAAATGGCCTTGCACAAGGTCCTCGTAGCATTATTTGCCATATCTTGACATGCTGCTCTAACGTGCATTGGTATGTATATATGTCATATATGTAGGTTGATTTTCATGCATAATTGTAATTAAATACATTGTTATGTTATATACTTCGCTAATTATCATCGTCTTTTTTCTCTTTGTGCTTGTAGGAACAAAGGACAAGATTACACATATACGGAAACAGGAGGTCCATCAGCTGAGTGGAAGGTGAAGAAAGAGTTCCGAGCTGGGCCACAGGTATGTCACTCTTACGCATTCTCCTTACTATATAGAGGAAACTAGATGGATCTAGCCTGCTTTGCCATGTTGTTCTATGTTACTATCGCTTTAATTTTTTGGGTGGTCGGTATGTCACTGGCTTTATATGAGTTTTTTTAGTGCGAGTAGGCAAAATTTTCACCGTGTCACAACTTCACCAGCATGTTGCATAAAAAAAGGAAAATCACAAAGAACAAAAAATAACAGCTTCCGACTTCCCACAATCATGGCTGCAAAGATAACGTGACAACAAAAATAGCTACCATTGCATTGCTCACACAAACGGTCAAGACTCTAAAACCTTGTTGGTAGAATCTAATAAAGTAAAACAGTAGAAGAGAAAGAAGTGCCTTACAATCCAAATATGTTAAGAGTAGAAGAGGTTCCAAAAATAGATGTCATAGCATTGCTTATACATAACAAAAAATAAAGCTACCAATGCATCACCCACACATTTTACAACCCTTTAAATATATGTCGCGACAATTTATTTTATATACTCATATACATCGATTCTTTGATGAATAAATTGCAACTCATAGGATCAGTTGCAATTTATATGTTATAACCTCATCCCGCGAACAATAATTTATATTTATCACTACCTCTTATCCATTCCCGTTCGCTCGTGGCGGGGGAGTAAGTAAAAATAGAGAAAACTCACATTGGGTTTAGGGATAATCAGGCTTGAACAAGCTTTAGTGCTAAAATAATAATAATAATTCATATTTTTCTCTGATTTAAACTTGCACAATTTTCTTGCCCACTCTTAAGTAAAATTAGTTCAGCATAAAAATAAGTCAAGAGATACCATATTTTCATAAAAGTTATATTATTTAGAACGTGAAGTGAAGTGGGCTCAGAATGAGAACTGAAGAAGTATTACCAGAATTTTTTATCCAATTCTTTAACTAAAATAGTGTATGTCGCTCCTTCTAAGAAAATCAAATCAAAAGACATCAATCTGATCAAGAGGCCAAAGCCAAATTTTCCAGCATATGGGACCATCGATAGTGACCTGCCACTCCTCCTAAGAAGCTCAAAGCTAGGGAGCTTAGGAGCTCTTAGAGGATTCTTAAAATGCCATCACAGGATCACAGTTTTACGAGAATACCATAAGTGTTGTCACTTTGGGAATGCCATCAAATGAGTGTTGTCGCTCCGAGAATGCCACTCTTGTTTGTTGAACGCTAGTTGACCGTTAATTGTCTTGTGGAAAGACTATTATGTCATTGCTGCATTTTTTACTGTTATATTATTATAGTAATGTTAGTTATTACAAATTAGTTTTATGTATACAAGTTTTGGTACGATGATTGTTAGAAATAACAGTGGGTTTTAATTTTCCTTTGTTCCCGCTCTAGTATTAATCTTTATGTTTATTGGTGTGTGTATGTGAAAACAAGTGTATGTGTCGCAGCTTGTTGCGTGCGAAACCTGTGGTACAAATCAAGTATGCATGCACTGATTTGGCACATGGTGCATGTGCGTTGGTGCAAGGATCGACCAAATACGACATGATTACTCATGCATAATAGTCGGTCGCATTTTTTTTTGAAAGCAACCACATATTTTATTAATAGAACATCAAGTTGCATGTGAGACACTAAAGCACAGATGCCATCAGCAACGCCTTTGTAGCGTTGATTACTTTTTTCAGTTAAAATTGCAATGTTTTGAATGCCTTGCTACCGTATTTTCTCTATGGTAGAACATAGTCACAATTTGTATGCTTTGATTTAAAGAAGTGCTAAAAGTTAATGAAAGCAAACAAGTATTTTGAATAGAGAGTAGAAAATCATTGACTGTACTTTTTTGGTCTAATATTACTATATGTGTAAGTAATCGATTCCATATATAAATCTGGTTATAATTTGTGGGCTCCGATAAATGCTTATGATCAATAGTACACTAGGGTCAGTATATTATGGATTGTTGTTTCAGGCATTAGTCTAACACATTTTATATATGGATTCTCCATCTATGCATATATGTATTGACATATATACTATTACATTTGGATGGTGTCATATGAACGATATGTGGTAATAACTGTTGCATATTCGAAATACATAATCAAGATATCATCGTTCTTATTAATCCATAGCAACACACGGCAGTTACCTAGTATATAGTAATTCCAAAAAAAA